>JALPQI010027268.1:0-10880 GCA_025490895.1 Thaumatotibia leucotreta
TTTTAACCATACCTGTCATACAACGAAAATCTTGAAATAGCCCGTATGCCTATTAGCTACCACTTTGAGATGTCTATCATACTTTTTTAACATCCTTATGAATATGTCTAACTACTGTAAAAAGGACACTTGGTACCCCCAAATTATACCGTTTTCTAATTTCAGGCCGACTAGCCCACGGACTATTATTAAGCTTACTTGAATAAAGAATAGTTTGACTTTGACAGAATTGACAGTCAAAATGTTAATTTCATTCGTTGAAAATAGAAGTCAAAATCAAGTGGTAAACGGGTGAATCAACTTTTTTCGTACAGTTTGTAAATTTCTGTCTTATGAAAAATCCAGTGACATTTTATAAGAATCTGTTGTTTATTTGAATAATAATTCATTTATAGTCTTCCATTTCTAAGAATGAACTTTTGACAGTTGTAGATAGATATCGGATAAATATGCGTCATTGCTCGCAATAATATGGACATGACTCCAAAGTTGATTAAATGAATAATCAAACGAATAATTTCTTGATATTTGATTTCGAAATTTTGAGGTGACTGTTTACAAAGGTTTTCATAGTTACTGGTGTCAAATAGGTAATTATCTGAAAATTATAAAATGATTAATTATTCAATCAACTTTGGAGTCCTGTCCATATTCTTGCGAACGACGACGCACATTTGTCCGATCTCTGGTTATAGATTAATCCTTATTAATATCAGAGTAAGGCTCACCTTTTGTCGATAGTCTTAACGTCATAAATATATGGGTCATATTTTAAACTGTCAATGTTCATTCTTAGAAATCGGCAACTATACATGACATATAAATGAAGAAACTAAAAACCTTACCCCCAAATATATAAAAACCCTTATTCATAATCATAAACTTCTCCTAAGTTAGCAAACCGCTAAGTCATCATCAGCCTATATTAGTCCACTGCTGGACGTAGGCCTCTCCTATTAACTATGCGTATAGACGCATTAGGAGGTAAATGCCCATAATCACCACGCTGGACAAGCGGATTGGCGATCGCAGTAATGTGTCCACTATGATGACGCTGCTGCCCATCATCAATCTTGTAGAATGGTCAGTGACACTTCAATCCCTTAGTCGACTCTTACGACACCCGCAGGAGGAGTTGGGGTGGTGACAAATGTATTCTTACTGCCGTCACCACACGGCAAGTATTGTTTGTCTTTTTTGGTCGTACCAATATGTCAATAAGAGCGAAAGGGACAAACAATACTTAGTGGCTTGTTAAGTTAGGATACGTTTATGAATAAGCGAGTGAAACTATTATTCTTACGGTCTGTTTACTGACACTAGTACAGGTCATTTTACCAGAGTTACGGTGAATGATTACACAAACATCTAGATAAAGTACTATTGCAAAAAAATGTAAATGAATGGATGACTTAAATGTGACCTGCGTCAAAATATTGAAGCATATCGCTTGAACAAACTTTTTGGTTAATCTTAAAGATAATTTCACCAGAGTTAAGGTGAATGACTACACACACATCCAATTGAAGTATTAATTGCAAAAAATTTAGTGAATGAATGAATGACTTGCTTCAAAATATTGAAGCAAAACCCTTGAACAAATTTTTTGGTCAATCTTACAGTTACAATTGGGTTTGCTGTCAGTAAAAAATAATACTAATTTCAAATTCCCCATGTGTTTACATGACAGTATGTTGATGTGTGCGTGACCTCAACTCTCGTGGAACTATCTATACTTGCATGTCATTTTGTTGTGTGCGTGACCAAGTCGTGGGAAATTTTAAAATAGTGCTCTTTTTTCGTACTGATAGCAAAAATCAATTCTCATGGAACTACCTATACTATAACAATCAATCCCTATCCATTTCCAACTTAATTCTCCCAGAAAAAGCAAGAACTCGCGCGTAAAGTAGCAGAGACGGAAGAGAGACGTCGAGCCGAAGAACAGGCGCGACTGGCGAGACTTGCCGACGAACAGAGGAAGGCTGATGCCGCCAGGAAGAAGCAACAAGAAGAGACCGAAGCGTGAGTACCCTGCCATTATAGTCTCCATCATATACAGGGTGACCAAGGAGACTATCCAGGAAGAAGCAACAAAAAGAGACCGAAGCGTGAGTACCCTGCCATTATAGTCTCCATCATATATAGGGTGACCAAGGAGACTATCCAGGAAGAAGCAACAAAAAGAGACCGAAGCGTGAGTACCCTGCCATTATAGTCTCCATCATATACAGGGTGACCAAGGAGACTATCCAGGAAGAAGCAACAAGAAGAGACCGAAGCGTGAGTACCCTGCCATTATAGTCTCCATCATATACAGGGTGACAAGAGCGACTAGCGACGAACAGAGGAAGGCTGATGCCGCCAGGAAGAAGCAGCAAGAAGAGACCGAAGCGTGAGTACCCTGCCATTATAGTCTCCATCATATACAGGGTGACAAGAGAGACTAGCGACGAACAGAGGAAGGCTGATGCCGCCAGGAAGAAGCAACAAGAAGAGACCGAGGCGTGAGTACCCTGCCATTATAGTCTCCATCATATACAGGGTGACAAGAGAGACTAGCGACGAACAGAGGAAGGCTGATGCCGCCAGGAAGAAGCAAGAAGAGACCGAAGCGTGAGTACCCTGCCATTATAGTCTCCATCATATACAGGGTGACGAGAGAGACTAGCGACGAACAGAGGAAGGCTGATGCCGCCAGGAAGAAGCAACAAGAAGAGACCGAAGCGTGAGTACCCTGCCATTATAGTCTCCATCATATACAGGGTGACAAGAGAGACTAGCGACGAACAGAGGAAGGCTGATGCCGCCAGGAAGAAGCAACAAGAAGAGACCGAGGCGTGAGTACCCTGCCATTATAGTCTCCATCATATACAGGGTGACAAGAGACTAGACGACGAACAGAGGAAGGCTGATGCCGCCAGGAAGAAGCAAGAAGAGACCGAAGCGTGAGTACCCTGCCATTATAGTCTCCATCATATACAGGGTGACGAGAGAGACTAGCGACGAACAGAGGAAGGCTGATGCCGCCAGGAAGAAGCAACAAGAAGAGACCGAAGCGTGAGTACCCTGCCATTATAGTCTCCATCATATACAGGGTGACAAGAGAGACTAGCGACGAACAGAGGAAGGCTGATGCCGCCAGGAAGAAGCAAGAAGAGACCGAGGCGTGAGTACCCTGCCATTATAGTCTCCATCATATACAGGGTGACAAGAGAGACTAGCGACGAACAGAGGAAGGCTGATGCCGCCAGGAAGAAGCAACAAGAAGAGACCGAGGCGTGAGTACCCTGCCATTATAGTCTCCATCATATACAGGGTGACAAGAGAGACTAGCGACGAACAGAGGAAGGCTGATGCCGCCAGGAAGAAGCAACAAGAAGAGACCGAGGCGTGAGTACCCTGCCATTATAGTCTCCATCATATACAGGGTGACAAGAGAGACTAGCGACGAACAGAGGAAGGCTGATGCCGCCAGGAAGAAGCAACAAGAAGAGACCGAGGCGTGAGTACCCTGCCATTATAGTCTCCATCATATACAGGGTGACAAGAGAGACTAGCGACGAACAGAGGAAGGCTGATGCCGCCAGGAAGAAGCAAGAAGAGACCGAGGCGTGAGTACCCTGCCATTATAGTCTCCATCATATACAGGGTGACAAGAGAGACTAGCGACGAACAGAGGAAGGCTGATGCCGCCAGGAAGAAGCAAGAAGAGACCGAGGCGTGAGTACCCTGCCATTATAGTCTCCATCATATACAGGGTGACAAGAGAGACTAGCGACGAACAGAGGAAGGCTGATGCCGCCAGGAAGAAGCAAGAAGAGACCGAGGCGTGAGTACCCTGCCATTATAGTCTCCATCATATACAGGGTGACAAGAGAGACTAGCGACGAACAGAGGAAGGCTGATGCCGCCAGGAAGAAGCAAGAAGAGACCGAGGCGTGAGTACCCTGCCATTATAGTCTCCATCATATACAGGGTGACAAGAGAGACTAGCGACGAACAGAGGAAGGCTGATGCCGCCAGGAAGAAGCAGCAAGAAGAGACCCATTATAGTCTCCATCATATACAGGATGGTCAAGAAATATGTGTATTCCCACTACCAGTGACGTTTTGGGAAGCAGAGTTGGCCCCTTAGGGTTTTTTTATTATTAATAAGTTCAAGTTTCAGTAGTAGTAGTTTGATCGGATTACTTGTTTAGTATTTGTTTGTTTGTAATCTAGATTACAAAGTACCCGTACAAATGTAAATATGTACCGACTCTTTAGCGTAGCAAAATTACAATTGTCACAAAAAACAGGACAATTGTAAAATTCCGACATAGGTCGTCGTAACTTCATGTCGAGAATTAACGAAAATTGTTCTTGTGCCTTGTGAAAGATGTCACAACTTTTTAAAATAACGGTATAGTAACGTTATTAGTATCTAATAATTTTATGTTGATGGAAAACGAGGACATGGACCGTTCGATAGTAAGCGGTAGCCGTAGCTGGCGTCAGTAACAGTGATTTTTTACAATTGTCACACTTGTCATTGTGGTGAAATTGGGGCCAGGTCAAAATGGAAACAAACGAAAAAATATATGCGAATGTCGAGATGACGAATGTTGTTTCAAGCATCCGATTCGCACAATTGGTGACCTAAAATTAACATAGCATTCAAAGGAATATATAATAAAAAAATAAGTAGTTCCATTTTTCAAGTTTAATAATCCCAAAATAAATCCTTCCTCGTGATAACTGATAATTTATAAAACTTGTATTATATATAATATTTTTACTTTTCAGTATGAAGAAAGAGGCTGCAATGATGGCGAAAGAAATTGAAAAGAGACAGAAGGAGTATCTCGAGAAACAGAAAATGAAACAGAGAATGGAGACTGACAAAAGTAAGTTTGGCACAAATCATAATTTCGTCGGTTGACAACCTAAACTCACTAAGTAACAAATACCTACTAGAAATAGAGATCGTACCTAAGTTCTCATTCATATTTATTTCATAGAACTACCATGTTACCTTTTTTTATTTTTGAAATAAAGTAACAAGAATATGTTTGAAATTGTAGTATATATTTTAACATAAGTGAATAAGTTTTTTTTTTTTAATACGACTGAAATCGATATATTCAATTCAATTCAAATCCTTTAATGTTAATAATAACACATGTCAAATATACTTACAACTACATTAAATAATATTAACAGTCTAACACTAAAAAAGAAAAAAAATAATTAGAAAAATAAAAACAATTAAATAACATTATAAAATTCGTCAATACTATAAAATGCATTTTTGATTAAAAAGTTCGTTAGTTTTTTTACAAACACCTCAATACCTAGGTATATCGTTTTAAGTCGTATTAAAATTTACGTAGTAGTCGTAGCTTCAATTAACGTACCAAGTAGCCTGATAAATTTAACGGAAATAGAAAAAACACGGTGTTTTAGGGATCATGGATCTCATTTACTTAAATTCATTTATTTAAATTCCAGTGCACACCCCCCTAAAGAATGGTGGCAAGCTTCCCCCCATGGAGCCGGTGTACATGAGCGACGGCTTCCAGCACCTCAACTCGGATGATGATGATGATGACGCGCCTCCCAAGTTCCCTACGCCTGCCTGGTGCAAGGTACTTTATACTACTATTTTTCAAGCTGATTTCGTGGCGATAAATGACGGCTAAAATTCTTTTGTGACCTAAATCCTAATAAAGAAAACCAAAAATTGTAATGCAGGCATTTTTCAGCGAGTTATGATGATTTTTTTAATTATGATGAATCCAAAAAGATCATGACATAGTTTCAAAATGTGGTCAGGAATACAACTTTCAAGTTTGTCGGTATACTCATTTTCACTCTGTATTAAAGCGTACATAATACAGGGCAGCCGTGTGGTGACGGCAGTGAGTACATTTGTCACCACCCCAACTCCTCTAGCGGGTGTCGTAAGAGTCGACTATGGGATTGAGGGAAGTGTCACTGACCACTATTTGATAAAAGATTGATGATGGGCAGCAGCGTCATCATAGTGGACACATTACTGCGATCGCCAATCCGCTTGCCCGTTTATACGCATAGTCAATAGGAGAGGCCTACGTCCAGCAGTGAACTATCATAGGCTGATGATGATGATGATAATACAGGGTGGAAATCAGTATACCGACAATTTTGGGAGCTGTATTCCAGACCTCATTTTGAGACTATAATGTCATATGAACATTTCTGGACCTCCTGACTTTGAAAACATTGCTTTGTACTATTCTGAGTATTGATTGATTTACTTGAAGAGTTTCCATTTTTTTCATTTAAACTTTTATCATTTAATTGGTTCACTACAAATTGGCACGTGTCGTACACCGATATATGCAAAAAATATCATGCCACGTAAGAGTCTGGCCAGGTATCTTTTATTATCACTGATCCTATTGACTTCTAAAGACTTTGTCAAGTGGTTTAAACTTTCACGATTATCACTCATATTTTACAGACAAACGGGTCTTAATCGCGTAAACTTACGTTTAATTATATCCTGACGTTTCGGGCATGACGTTACACCCGTACCAGTCTGCCTGCGACCACGGGTGTAATGTCATGCCCGAAACGTCAGGATATAATTAAACGTAAGTTTACGCGATTAAGACCCGTTTGTCTGTAAAATATTTGTCAAGTTGAATCGGGCCTTCGAAATGGCCTTTACATCTGTACGCCCCATTCGCTTGTATTCCAGACGCGGCACCGCCAACTAGCCCTCCAACACCTCTTACCCAACGGGATCGTGGACAAACTGTTCTCGGTCCGTGTCCACAGCGTGGACCTGCGCGCCATCTTCCCAGCAGTGGAGCGTGCGGCGCTGAAGCGGACCTCGTCGGCTGTGTGGCGCACTCCGCCCGCGTTGCAGCTGTCGAGGGTGCAAGAGTCGCCGGTGAGTTTGACTAATGGCCGCCGTTTTGAACTTTTTAGGTTTTGATACGACTGCAAATACAACTTAATAGTAGGCAGGATATTTTTACAAAAAATATTACATACCGTCCACGCTGCATCTGTCGCGGATGCAGGAATAGCCGGTGAGTTTGAAAAATGGCCGCCGTTTTGAATTTTTTAGGTTTTTTTTTATGTTGGCACAACAAAGTGGCTCCACTCCACCTGATCGTAAGTGAAAAGTAGAGCCCAAATCGCGGCGGCAACGAACAGGAGACAATCAGTAACCTGTTAGTTGCCACCGCCTTGCTGGCCCGCTAGATGCTGGTAAATACACCGGCTGACCCCGAAACAAGGCAAACACGAAGGTAAGTCATTTCATTTCACGGGCGTTTACACCGAATGTACGGTGGTAGCCAACCAGGCGGGTACTAGTAAAAATACCCTACCACCGGCTGAGAAGCTGGCTACTCAGTATTTCCCTTAGTCGACTCCTACGACACCCACGGGAAGAGAGGGGCGGTGATTTTTGTATTCTTACTCCGTCACCGCACGGATAAGGTTTTGACACGCTTGCAATTGCTCGCTGAAGCGAACGTCGTCGGCCGTGTGGCGCACTCCGCCCGCGCTGCAGCTGTCGAGGGTGCAGGAATCGCCGGTGAGTGACTAATGGCCGTCATTTTGAATTTTTACAGTTTTGACACGACTGCAATTGGTGAAAATGTCGGAAAAAAATTAAATGTTTTTTTTCGTGAATGTATGAATATTTCATTTTTTTTTCAGGTTTTTACAGAAATAAGCACTCCTTTCCATATATTATAATTGACTTTTCCTCGGTGACATCGCGCTCTCCTGGTATAAATGAAAATTAGACCTAATTTTTTAGTTTAGAGCTTAAAATTAAAGTGAATAATTTCAGAGATTTTATCGAAAAATTCCGGATAAAAACGAGCTATTTGGAATGAAAACGGGATTTAATCTAGCAATTTTCAACGCAAAATTAGACAAATGGCTGCCATTTTGAACTTTTACGGTTTTGATATAACTCCAAATGCAACTGTAAGGTAAATTCGACTTTTATAAGGTTATTAAAAACAACTCAATAGTAGATAGGATATTTTTACAAAAGCCATATTCCACCCACGCTACGTCTATCGCGGATGGAGTAGTCGCCGGTGAGGCGCCGGTGACATAGGCGATTCAAAGCGACGAAATTTGCGACAAAGTCGCGAATGTATGTCGCGTTCACAAGGGAATCGCTTACCTAGGAAACGGCGTAACACATAAATGGCCGCCATTTTGAACTTTTATGGTTTTGACATGACAACACATTCATAAGGTCATCCGAGGCAAATGCAACTTTTGTAAGATAGAACACTGCGTTGGATTAGAGCCAATGGCATAGAAAACTATTCTCTAAAATATGTTTTACAGAAATAGTTGGTTCTGCCTCGAAACCAGCGATTGTTTGATTTATCGGAAACAGTCAATAGTATATAGGGTATTTTTTACAAAAAAAACATTTAGCTGTAGAGAATTTTCAATTAGTTGCATTTTTCTCACAGTTGCATTTATCTCGCATAACCTTATTATTTAAAATTGAAGGAAAAGTATCCACTACAATATTCAGTGTGTTACCATATAATAGTGTAGCAACTATTTAATTTAAAACAATATTTTTTAGTTATTATCTATATGATGTCGTATTAGAGTTGTTTGTTAGAAGAAGCAAAGTAGTCTTGTCAAGTCATCCAAATCAAGTGTCCTAAATTCCTATAATATCTATTGTACGCCGATACTAGAAACTAGATTTATAATAGGTATAATTATATCTTTTTATCAGACCCAATGACTGATTGTACCTATATCCAATGACTTGGATATACATTTTTGTCTGATATACATTTTTAAGATAAAATTACTCTCAATTCTCGGAACTTAGCACTTAAAATGTAAAATTCAGATAAGCCATAAAATAATCTCCACTTTTTTAGATAACCAAAAAACAGGTATACATCCCATAATATAATATTAGATAGCTCACCGCACGAACAGTAGGTTATTTTCGTCAACCCAGCACCGGCCTCGGTGGCGCAGTAGGCAGCGCGTAAGTCTCATAATCTTAAGGTCGTGAGTTCGAGCCTCACCCGGGGCATAGTTTTTGCTTTTATTTCTGGGTTTCGTAATTCAATTGTTTTTTCTTGGAAACTCGTAATATGACCATGACACTGCTTACAATGACTACATACATACCATATTACATATAATTAATAACATAACATATAATTAATATAGTTTTTTTGGCGTTCTATTTCCAAAAAAAATTGTTTTAGATCTAAGGTAGGTTATTTATTATTTATTTATGGAATTATTTGACACAGATTTAATTAAATAATTTACAGTATCGTACAGGTTAGGATAGTTTGATTTAATTGTGCGTAACTACCTACATTTTATTTGCTGTATTTTATTGTATTTATTTAAAAATAAATTATTTTGTTAATATTATTGTTCATTGGTCTTAGTAGAAAATAAAAATGTATATAATTACAAATATCAATAATTCTATATTAATAGGTTTAAAACACAGTGAATTAACTTTAATAATTATGAGTACAATCTTCACAAATAGGTTTAGCCCCACGATAAGCTCAATAAAGGCAATTAATACAAACTAAAACTCTAGTTCTGGGCATGTTATGGACTCACCCAGTATTAAACTGATTCTACTTCGATATATGTTCAATTTCAATTCAATTGTTTCATAATATAATTTTAATTTCAGGTATAACATGGAATCGGAAGGCTGTCGCGGGCGAACATTGTAAATAGTATTATGTTGTATGTTATCGCTAGTTATATAAAGATATATAATGCCGACCCAGATGGATGGTCGGGACACGATCATGCCTGAAATTAGTTAATTTGTCATCATCAGATGCTATTCTCCTCTGTCACAGATTACAAAAATATACGCTTCCACTAGTTAAATATTTTCTAAGAAATTTCTTTCTCAAGCACACACCCACTGAATAAAATTTCAATTTTTTCTTATTTTTAAGTTGCATGGATAATCTCAAAACCTCGATGTTCCTCCTACACGAGAATTTAAATAAAACCTTAATTTATTATAAACGAATGAAATTCCTCAAGCACTATGCACTACAATCCCACGATAAAGTAAAAACTTCGACCATTCAAAAGTTAAATGAATAGTTTAACATTTTTAAAGTCGTAACATCTTAAAGCAGATTGTCATTTTGACATGATTCTGGACAGGCCTAGAGTTGTGCTTGAGCCAACAAACTGATTTCAAGTATTATCAAACTGCCATTATAATGAGATTTGAAAGTACCGTTGACACAACAGTCTATAAGGATTTATTCATAGTTTAAGTGAAGAGACTTACAGACAATAGATTAATTAATCAGTTTAATCACACACTACATCTATAAACAACTATTTTCTTGTTAAATGTTGTGTCATTTGTTGTGACTTTCGAATCTCCTTCTGATTCCGGTTTGATAATATAACTAGACTAATTTTCTTAAGCAACTTAGGGTGAGCCAGCCCGTTAAAATAAATAAATATCATGGGACATTCTTAAACAACATAAATGAATTAAATTTCAGACATCACAAGGAGTCGATTTTTTATTGTTGTAGGTAATCATGTTTAGGCGAATGAATATTCTTTAGGTATTTCGTGTTAGCGTATTTTTAGATTTGTTAAAACATTATGTTTTAAAATTGACGACATAAGAATTAGCGCTAAGTTACGACTTGTGATTACTGCATTCAATTTTAGCACAAATACACCTAACTATAGAGAACAGAGATTCCTAAATTTCTTTGATGGTTAAAGGTTTTGAACTACATGTTATTGCATGATACTAGATAAAATACAAATTCAGCAGATACTGAAATGTTTTATATATATTTGTAGACCTGTTTTTAATCATT
>JALPQI010027270.1:0-16086 GCA_025490895.1 Thaumatotibia leucotreta
GTTGCCGTAATATGTAGGCAGCTCAATTTTAGCTTTCCTCGGCTTGTTCTGTGCAGCAAGCGCTTTAGCTGCGGCGGCCGTATCGGCAATAGCTTGTATAAGCATAGATGAGCCAGGTATTGGCTGTGTAAAATCATGATTAAATTCATTCACTGCGTTAGTTGGCCCGTCGTGACATTTCACGTTTTGACGTAATAATATTAGTAACCAAATTTTCTCCTACGGTAGGTTCTAGAAGCGGGTTTAAGGCCGCTCCTGAGGGGTCGGCAACCAAGGCGTTGACTACTGCTTGGGAGAGTGGCAGAATAGTGTCACCAGTTTCAGTGGGACGCCTACCCTGATTTATGTCACGAACCCAAGATGCTGTACGAGAATATGCATTAGTACTAACCGTGCGATTGGAAGGATCCTCGGCTGCTAGAGCTGCTAGATTAGCTTCATTTTCTAGCTGTTCTACCTGTTTAACCTGCTCTAGTAGTTTCCGTTCGTGTTCAAGCTTGCGTTGAGCGAGCTCGTGTTCACGTTGAAACAATTCTTGCTCTCGTTCAATGCTCTTGCGGGCCAATTGGGCTTCCGCGGTCAGACGTCGAGCCTTAATCGTGGCCGATGATCGCGTGGAGCCCGAAGCGCGTGACCTGCAACTAAGGGGAGCATTAACGTGGTTCGGCAACGGTGCCAGTATCGCGGCACTCGCGTGACGTCCCGGGAACTTCGGGGGTAACTACGGGTAAACTAATGGTGTCGGCCTTAGCGTGGCCCGGAGTTTTGGACCGGCCGACCCTACCGCTGCCCGAAGCGGGGGTACCCGTTTCCGAGCGCGTCACTTTTGCGCTTTTTGCTGGCGTAGCCAGCTGCTTGCTTTTAGATCGCGTGAACAATAAAGACGGGGAGAAGGACCAAATGTAGAAGAAGCAAACGATAGCTGAGCAGAAAACTAAATTAAACCAAGCAGCTGACTGTGTTTACCAACGGTTTATTGATCACTGACTTATAAATATTTACAATTTTGTATTATGACATATTTTTTTAAAAATAGAATAAAAGGACAACCAAAGACAATAAAAAAGTATAAATAAATTGTATAAAAACCTATGTACAAATACAACCTCAACAGTCACAGCGACAAAGTTTAAGTTCGAGTAAATAAAGTTTGCTCTGCGTATGCGTACCCAACGATCAGGTTGAGTAAAAGCGGGTATCAAGCAATTATGAATTAGTCCACTGTTGGATATGGGACATAGAGGGCTCCCGCAATGATTGCCACAATGACCGGTACTACGCCAGCCATTAATACCATCATCATCATCCTATCAGACGAAAGACATCCACTGCTGAACATAGGCCTCCCCCAAAGTTGCCTTGCGTAGGTAGGCCCCCCACAAGGTGGACCGATGACCGGGCGAAGCTCGCAAGAGTCCACTGGATGCGGGTGGCACCGGGCCGGTTATTAGTACCTATATTTGACCTTAATTGTCAGTACTACATAAAATAAGAATGATCGAAATGAAAATTTACGGGTATAACCCCTAAGTAGAAATGGTCGCGCCTGCACGCGAGCAAATCTTATTATTTTGTAGTTAGAATTGTTATTAAATGTAAATTATACCTAATGAACTGAATAAAGTGGCGACAGGCAAGAGAACTATTTGTGCATTTCGATATCTGAAATTATAATATCATATATTTACTACGAATAATGAGAATCCGACCTGTGATTATGTGATTGTAAAATTGGGTTGACTGACGAATCAGCACGTAATATGAATCTCGGAGCAGTGTTTTAATAATATATTAAAAATATTTCACGTCAACAGTTACTGAATAAAACCATTTCAGATAACAGAAAAGCTCAAACTACGGAGTGCGACGGGCAAAATAAATAAAACAACGTCATCACAAAATCGGATGGCAGTCCGAATTTAGTACAACGTAGATTGTTTCCCAAAAGATAGAGCATAAGTTTTTTTATTTGATATACAATAAGTTATTGTGAATAACAGAAAGAACTTTAAACAACTATACCTGAAATAAAACTATGAAAACAGATAAACTCGCGTACATATTAACTAACTTTAACTTCATTCCGACGTTTCAAACACTTTACAGGGTTCGCGGTCTGCGGATGACTGACAATGGAGGAAATTTGATAGATCTACCACCTTCAAAATAAGAAAGATAAGTACAAAACTATCCATAAAGAAAAACGTACTAAACCACAGACAGAAAATTTTAAGGGTGGATATACATACTAAATTTTGCAAATTAAGCCAGTTATTCATTACAAGTATTTCCAGAATGAAGACAAGAGGCAATAAATAATCCACGCAGGTTCTATCCCTACGCCTCTGCCTGAGAAGTTCCTTTTTTTTGTATGATTGTATTGTTAGGAAGGTATCCCAATATTGGGACTGGCAAGAAACTCAGCGGGACAACTTTTTTCAAAAAACACCTACCTAAACTATACCTATTATTATATTCCAGATAGTTATATACATAAGGAAACAAAGGTTATTTTTACAGTGTAGGTAATTGAACTTATTGTGATAACACAAATCAAATTTAAAAAGAAAAGAAATCAAATTTCAGAAAAGATCTTAAAAGTGCCGCTCGTCTATTATTCACAAGTGACGTACTGTCGCCAGATACTCCCAACACTCTCTCGGCCTTACGATCCAAACACCCCCCGGCTTCTGCAACCCCGTACCAGTTAGACCCTCCCACAGCTGACCGGGCCTGCCTCCGAATCGAAGCGAAGGACGTCATTGACGCTATAAATTCTTTCAAACCCGGTTCGGCGGCTGGCCTGGATGGGATCTCACCCCAACATTTGAAGGATCTAATCTCTCATTGTTCGGGCGACGCAGGTAAACAGCTCGTCTGTTCCCTTACTAAATTAATAAATTTCATGTTTTCAGGCAAAATCAACTCACAAATTGTCCCACTTTTCTTTGGCGCTAACCTGATTCCTCTTTCAAAAAAGGACGGAGGGGCTAGGCCTATTGCTGTTGGGTCAACTCTACGTCGTTTGGCATCCAAAATTGCGGTTAGACACATTAAGTCAAAATTACAGTCTATTTTCGAACCAGTTCAGTTAGGTTTTGGCGCGAAAGGTGGGTGCGAAGCAGCCGTCCATGCTTTACGCACCTATCTTTCACACGATGATTGTGAAATTGTAGTCAAAATTGATGTAAAAAACGCCTTCAATTCGGTAAACAGGGACACTTTGCTGACAGAAGTAAAGGAACAAATTCCCGAACTCTATAATTACCTTTATCACTGCTATGCAGATCCTTCTAAATTACTATACAAGTCCCATCAATTATCATCTGAGGTGGGATGTCAGCAAGGTGACCCCCTTGGGCCAGCAATTTTCAGTTTAGCCATAAATCACAATAATACAAAAAATTAAATCTTAATTTAATGTCTGGTATTTAGACGACTTAGGAGGTGACGTGGATACCGTACTGTCCGATTTGTCTCTTATCAAAACTAATTTTGAAAGTATTGGTTTAGAACTAAATTATAGTAAATGCGAACTCTTTATTCAATAGACTTCCTATAGTTTGACTGTTTTAAAATCCAAATTCGATTGTCTGACTCCAGGTATAAAAATAGTAGACAAATATTCACTTTGCCTCCTGGGTTCTCCTATTTTTGAAGAATCCTTTCCGGATTATATTTTTAACTCGATTTCTAAATTCCAAAATCACGCAAATCGTCTACTCGAAATTAGCCCTCATTATGCTCTTGCGATTCTTAAGTTTTGTCTTTTTGTCCCTAAATTGACATATACGTGCTCCGTTGCTGTCCGTTCTGGAAAAATATTAATTTATTAACACCTTTAGACGACTTAATCAAAATTACCATAGAAAAAATTCTAAATATTCAGCTAACGGAGCGTTCCTGGTCCCAAGCATCCCTCCCTTTTCGGTATTGGGGTATAGGGATACGAAAAATTTCATGTGTGGCTTCTCCTGCATTTTTGGCGTCCGTCCACAGCACGTCTGATCTCACAGGAAAGATCCTAAGGGCTCTGCCTATTAACTGTGAGACTGCGGGTTTGGAGGACGCCAAAAATGCATTCAAAATTGCTAGCCCTTCTAAAAATTTTCCCGACAACCTAAAATCACAAAGGAGCTGGGACAATTTGTATTGTGATCTAACATACAATTCTCTTCTACATAGCTCTGCAGGTCCGGATCGTGCGAGACTTTTGGCGGTCGGAACCCGGGAAGCTGGTTACTGGCTGCATGCCCATCCTTCGGCTAGTACTGGTACTTTCCTGGATCCGGCCTCTCTTAGGCTCGCAACCGGCCTGAGACTCGGGGCCGCGGTATGTACCCCTCACTTATGCTGTTGTGGCACAGACGTGGACCGACTGGGACACCACGGACTAAGTTGTCAAAAAAGCGCAGGCCGTATATCCAGACATGCGACGCTTAACGACATTATTCGCAGGTCTCTTGCCACGATCAACGTACCTGCTCTTCTTGAGCCTACTGGTATTATTAGAGATGTGTTGTCTTTGGTTCCTTGGAGCTTGGGACGGATGTTGGTATGGGATGCTACTTGCGTAGACACCCTGGCACCGTCCCATCTTCAACGAACTACGTTTAAGGCAGCCGCTGCGGCTGAAAATGCCGAATTTTTATAACGTAATAAATATAAGGGCCTCGGCAAAGAGTACGATTTTGTACCGTTTGGCGTAGAAACTTTAGGTTCTTGGGGCCCCAGCGCACGCAAATTGTTTGCTGAGATCGCGAAACGTCTGGTTGATGTAACTAAAGACCGAAGAGCTGGCGACTTCCTCGCACAACGCATCAGTATTGCGATACAGCGAGGAAATGCCGCCAGCATCCTCGGTACAATGCCACAAGGGCCAATCTTAGATATAGGTTAGGTTAAGTAGATTAGTTAGATTTAATCTATGTACATAAATTGTAGTTTTGAAAATAAATATATTAAAAAAATCAGAAAATAGACTGGAACGTGGTTGCTAATGTCGCGGCCACGACATCGGTCTAAGGCGACCGGCTTAGCGGAAAGTGTATGGTGCTCCTGCTCCCTCTCGTACCCATATCGGCATCCCGCTCCAACTCATGGATTCGCTCGCCGCTGGTCGCCTTAGACCAATATCGTGGCCAGGCCGTAAGTCCGAGTGACCGAGCGGTACAGACATCAGCCGCGAAAGCTGAGCACGTGGGTTCGATTCCCATCTCGGACATTGGTGATTTTGGTCGTTTTTTTTTCTTTGGTTTATGACATCCAATATTTATTATTTACAGTGTAACTTTTTGGTCATCATTCAATATGTCAGTTTAATTAATTTAATAAACACCCACATTCTTGTACCTATAATGCAAAAACATGAACTTTACTGAACATGTGCGACAGTGTGTTGATGAAAGAACAAGCCAGTGATTCTTATTAACTAATTATGTCTGTCTGTAATGTAATGTATTAATGCACTGAAAACAATGTCACTGAAATAGTTCAGTTATTTCCATGGTCTGCTGATATCATTTTTATCGAGTTACATTTTATACAATATATTATATAGATTTTTGGTGATATATATATAAGCTGAGCTGGGTGATATATATATATATATATGTGTATATTGTTTTGATGTACTTTCCGATTGTATTCAAATAAACCTTGGATTACATAGAATAATGTAACTATCTATTTGGGATTAACTGGTTTAATTTTCATTAATGATGTGTCGATTATTATAATCACCTATGATTACATGTACAAACAAAAATTCATTAGATATTAAATCTTTACCAATTAATTTTCCTATAACATGACATGATGCAAAAAAACAACTTGCACTGGATACAATAAAGGAAGTTTATATTATTATCTGTAAGAAAATTACCCATCAATTTGTAGTAGTAAGCACTTTATTGTACATAAATATCAATGATAAAATTCTAAACAATCATACAACAGGGTGTGCTGACCCCATAAGAAATCTCTTCCAGCTAACCATAGAGTAACTGAGTTGGAGAGTAAAATAATATTTTTCTATTCGTTACTAGGATATCACATCATCAGCCTATCTCAGTCCACTGCTGGACGTAGACCTCTCTTATTAACTATGCGTATGTAAAAAAATGTGCAAAATGTATGGAAATATTGCATTAGGAGACAAATGCCCATAATCGCCACGCTGGGCAAGCGGATTGGGGATCGCAGTAATGTATCCACTATGATGACGCTGCTGCCCATCATCAATCAAATCAAGGGGTGGTTAGTGACACTTCAGTCCCTTAGACGACTCTTACGGTAACCGCGGGAAGAGTTGGGATTCTGCCGTCACCACACGATTTGCACTACTTGTAGGTATATATTTGTGCAGATCAATCGTTTGTATGCGGAAGCGTCAAGCAGAGCAATCAAAACTAGATTTTGATAGTTATTTCATGAAGAATAAATCTGCTCCTAAATATATAAAATATTAAGTAACAATGATATAATAAATACTAATTATTTACGCAATTTCATTAGATGAGTGCTATTTATAAAAAATCCAGATAGTTATTCAACGTCACAAATTGGGTACGGGCAATTAAACCTACTTATAATGCGTGATGCAAGTGCTGTACAGCCAGCCCTTATAGCGGACTTATTACTAAATAGTATCTGGTAGCCCCAATTTCACAACATTGACAAGTCCTACAATTGTAAATCTACGGTTTCTCCAATTGGGAGCGTCTATAGGCTACAGTTACCGCTTACCATCGGAAGGGCCGTGCATTTGTTTGCCACCAGCATAAAAATTAGTGCAGGAACTTTAATAAATCAGCAGTAAATAGCTACTTTTATGCGAAGCAAAATTACAATTGTCACAAAAAACACGACAATTGTAGCGAAATTCCGACATAAGCCGAACCTTATGTCAAGAATTAATGAAAATTGTACTAAACCTTGCGACAATTGTCACGGGTTTCGGAAAATAAAAAGTAGTTTATTAACGATATAATAACGTTATTAGTAATAATTTTATGTTGGTGGCAAACAAACACATGGACCGTCCGACAGTAAGCGGTAGCCGTAGCCTACGGAGGCCTGTGACGTCAGTAACAGTGATATTTTACAATTGTCACAATTGTAATTATGGTGAAATAGGCCACTGCAAGGGAAGCGTTCTTTGACGTTTGCATACTAAATGCTGACACTTCTTTCCTTCTTCTTATAATAACCTTACATGGCAAACACAGCTGAGAGACAACCGAGAAAAATATTATATAAAATATGACCGAGCCACAGAAGACCTAATTAAGAGCCTCATTTACTCCGTTAATAGTACAGTCAAAGACAAAATAAGGTGTACACAAAAATGTTCAAAAATATGTCCCAGTGCACTCTAATTCTGTGTAATAAGAACGTCGTAACATATTTATGAACGGATTCTGTACCTTGTGATGGAACCTTGTAGTAATAGTAGTAGGCCTTATCATCTATTACAGATGTTTTAAGCAGTATCCTGGAAGCGACACCTACTTTCATGGCTTTACAGTCTTATACGTGAGAGGATATTTCGTCCATATACCCGGCAGGATGTACGCCCCCAGATGGACGGGGGTGGGAAGCCTGCTCGTGGTGAATCGGATGTTTTTCTTTTAAATAGGCAAACCAGACATCATCGTGCTTAGACTGACCATCATTAATAACACGAAGCCACCTGGATTGGTCTCCAGCCAGATGCTGCCATTCGATGCATGGGACTTTAAACGCAGCCATATCCCACTTGACGCAATCTACCGGTCTTTTGCCGGCTGCAACCTTTCCCATCAGAATTTGCCATGGCAAACGAGATTGCTCCATTCGATACAAATGTTCAAGCCATCTCAACCTTAACCTTAGGAACTAATAAAAAAGCATCCATATAGGAGAAATTAATCTTTTGGTTAAAAGTGAAGGTACAAAAATAAGTGATATGAGTAGTAGGGTGGGTCACTGATCACTGATGTATGAATAAAAAAAAAGTATTTGTTTTTTACTGGGCACAGTTGTAAATAGTTCCGTAATTAGGTCGACAAAGAGTGTGCAAAATGATTTGGACATCGGAATTAATTTTCAGCATCCGGATCTAATTTAAAGATTTCATAGACACTTCAGTACATTTTGTACTGAGCACAGTTGATATCTGTTTTTACTTTTTGTTGCAACATGAGCTATGTTTGAGTATTGTGTTTACCTGGATACAGCTTTTCTATAGTTACGGAGCCAAAAGAGACGAAAAAAAAGTCGAAAATAATAACTTTTTTTTGTAGCCCCATACATTTGGATTTCTGGAAGAGATCCCTGAAAGGGATAAGTTCGCCTTTGTTGTATCAAATTGTTTTTGTCTGTGTTTCCTGTATTTCTGTTCTAATGTACAATAAAGCTTATACATACATACATTTTAGGAAAATTTCTACTCAAATCCGGAGGCAGAAAAACTTAAATTAAAAATATAATAAAAATAAGAGTGATAATCAAACATCAAATGGCACCGTTTTGTAACTGTACCCTCCAGAAAATCTCATTTTTTGGAAAATGACCCAGCCTAATGAGTAGTCTCCATTAGACTGTGAGGCACCATAAGATGCATCCTCCTTTGGTTGGAACTCCTGCTTCATATGAATGCTTCTAATTATATCAACGAAAACAAGTGATTGATAAACTATGTCCATGACCATGTAATATGTACATTTTTAAGATTGTTTTTTATTGTGTTAACACGAAATATTTTTACTTATACA
Organism: Thaumatotibia leucotreta; assembly: GCA_025490895.1. Lineage (NCBI taxonomy): Eukaryota > Metazoa > Arthropoda > Insecta > Lepidoptera > Tortricidae > Thaumatotibia > Thaumatotibia leucotreta. Next base: position 8,757 of record JALPQI010027270.1, read on the forward strand.
AAGCTTTCGTGTCCAAATTGCTTTGCATGAATATTGTTTGTAATCATAAAATTCTTAAAATAAAAGCACATAGGTGTTAACAACAAAACTTTCGAATAAATCCTAATTCACGGAATCCATCCTTTAACGGGCAAGACTTAAAAGCCTCATCACCATCTTGTAGTACAAAGCATTCTGTGTAAGAAAAAAATACAAAAAGGCAGTGTTATAAGTAAGGTAAGGTTAAAGACCGGTGCCTTATAAAGGGTGAACTCAACCCTTAGTTTTGATAGAGGCAATATTTTTTAGGTACAATTAATAGACTATTAACAATTTTAATACGGTGTCATTATTTCATAATAGTGATTGCTCTAGTTAAAGATCATCGTCATCTTAATCAGTTCATAATTAATGATTGCTTACTAAAATAAAAGAAGGAGAAGGAGTACATAATAATATTTCCTTATCATAATTACCTGGAAGAGAGTTTCGCTCGAGGTGAGGTTTTCATCTGGCATAGCTACTTACTAGACTAGACTAGACCTACATACTTGAAATAACCATGATCTCTTCAGGAAGCAATTCTTCATCAAAAATCAATTTCATTTTCATTCTAATAACATCAATACATTGTAAAATGCTTACTCAGATATGAGTAGGAATATTTGGATTAGACTAGCTTCTTTGTTAGTGGTTCTTCACTGAAAGGCTGCAGATATTGTCATTGTTACCATTCCCAAAATAGACACCGCTATGTATTCAATGTGGGTGTAAATAAATTCGGCCGAGTTCCGTTTCACGCGAGACTGGATAACGGGAGTATTCCGTGCATATACAGAATGCTGTGCAGTTATTTTGTACTGTCTCTGTTTCGGATATTGAATTTGGTGTTTATTAATGTATACGTGAATATTTGGTTATGACTAACACAGCTTACAGGCTCCACAGCGGGTTCTCTATGTAAGACTGGTGCTTCCAGACTTTTAGGACTAAATCAGTTGTCTTTCGTTACTAGTACTTGAGCATATATAAGATCTTGAACCATCATCAATAACGATTATCTGAAACTTCCAGATGGAAGTTTCAGATCCGTAAGACAAAATTATCACGCTTCCATCATCCAGTGGTTGCCATTATACCTTGATGGTTATGTTGCTTGTTTTGTCATTGTGATATCGATGGTAGGTATTAAAAAGTTTACCAGTTAGTGATATCTACAACGTTTATTTTAAAAAATGCATGTTTGTAGGTAATTTGTTCATATTTACTAACTTGATTTCAAATTTGTAACCTCCTTTTACTACCTAGGTAGGTACTATTTTACTTTGTATACTTCTTGCTACAAAAAAAAGGGTAGGTATGAATGTCGTTTCTTGGCTCACTGTACTTTTACACTATTTTACCTACCATAATTTGAAGTAATTAACCTTTTGTGAAAGTTGTTATTATTTATAAAATAGCTGCCAACTATCCGTGTACCTAGACAATGTAAGTACACGGTAATGTACTGATGGTTGCTACCAGACTTATTGAACCAATTATAATCCTATTTCAAAAATACTTGAAAGATTTTGTTAATGAAGCAAAGTTTAAAAAATCCTAACGGAATTGTACGTTGGAAAGTTTGTGATAAAGTCCTTTAAGGAATTAAAAAAAAATGAAGTCACTAAGTAAATATTAATCACCGGATTAAAAAAAAATACCGTTTTCTCTAAGATCCCATCATCAGACCCCAACTTTAGTGCCAATGGGACTATCTCGGAGTTATATCCAATCTAAAAAAACTAATTCTAACTAAACTTGGGATCTCGAAGAGATCGCAATTTTGTGTAGAAGTAACCCAAAATTGACCCATAAATTCGCAAATATGAAAATAAATAAAATAAAAAAAATGCGTAGAGTAATACATCGAGTAAAAAACTTAGTGAAATTAAGATCCTCTTCCTTTTTTGAAATCGGTTGAAAAGGGCTTGTTCCTTGTTCTCGGTAACTTTGTAAAATAATCTACAGTGTAGTGCTGGGCAATGGCCGTGTTCACCCGCTCGTTTTTGTACCACAAATTGGAGTAACAGGGGGCTTTTAACAAATATTACGGACATTGTTTTATCCAAACAACAAAACATGTACGCCATTTTTACGTACGCGAAAATGTACCGATTTTTAGAAAAACATGAGAGTGGGTTTGCCATCATAATGTATATTGTTCATGTCAAAGAAAAGGGGCTAGAAGAAGTTAGACTTTTTTTGATACAATATTGCTGAAACTGTCTATGTATATAGGGCTAGAATACTCTGATAAATAATTTCAGAATTGCAAAATATGGAAAGAAAATTGATATAAAAAGTTACAGTAACATTCCACACGAAATTAAACAAACTATGAAATATTACCTATCTAGTTGCACCCCATACGACACGTACTTCAATTCACTTTTCATGCAGACATCATACATAATCAATGCTCTTTCATAAATTTCTCACCTATCTGTATCCAAATCGGCCGGTATCACACGACATCAAAGCAGCCTTAGTCGATAATCGTTTACATAATAACATTTTAAATTCTCGGCGTCTTGCAAATTAGAGCTCTCATCAGCTTTGATGTTCTTTATTCACCTCAGAAAAATTAATTCTCGTTGGAAAATTAACACAAAAGGAATAATGTCAGACAGGACGAATGAAAGTTCATTTAATGCTGAAGTACCTACGTTAATGAAAGGAGCGTTTAAATATCGTAGTTACAGGAAATTAAAACAGCTATTGCAATGTGGTAGAGGAAAAGTGAGCAAGATTAAAAGGTTTTCCTGGAATCACATTCAGTTAGAAATTATATAATTGCTTCATTAAATTATTCCGACTACCTTTGAACAGGCTAACTATCAGAATGATCTTCAATTTAGGTTCCTTATTATTAAATTACATGAATTCAGTGCTCCTATTGTACAAATTAACCTAGGGCTCGGTGACTTGAAAAATGTCTATGTATTTATGGTCAGTAAACTACTACATTTCTTACACATTTATTTTTTCGAGTCAGACAAAATTGAGTACCTACCTATTAATAGGCTACTATATTGTTTTCAATGTGACATTATATTGCATATCTTCGGGGATAGTGCAATAACGCGTAACTAACAAATGCAATTACGCTCAATTTGAGTGTCAATTGTTTGATATTTGAACTCTATCTGTTTGGTAGTTACGCGGTATTGCACTATCCCCGACGATATGATACTTACGATAGCGTAAAGATTGTAACGATACCTGGATGCTTAGCCAAGTTGCCAAGCGCTAGCGCTTAGTAGCGTATCGTAGTTTTCCGTCTCTGTCACTCTTTCATATTAGAGCGACATAGACAGTTAGCTGCGATTGACGATTAAGTGCTAGCGATTGGCAACTTGGCTAAGCATCCTGAAGTCTACATCAAAATCGGTTGGAGAATGACGTATTTGTAGTGTCTGACCCAAAGTTGGGCAAAAAGTTCGGTAAAGTTCCGATTATTTCCGTAAATTACATTTGTATGTTTGTAATCTAGATAATCTGGATTACAAAGTACGTCACGTCTAATAATATGTTTACAACGTATGTCAAGGGCATAAGGATCAAAATCGTATACATATTATTAGAGCCGACCGTATACATACAAAGGTAATCGCAAGGAGTTAATCGGATTACTTTCTGCCCAACTCTGGTGTGACCACTAAAATTTTACTAACTTTTTTCGGGAAATTCAATAAATAAGAAAATGGTCCCACTTCGTGTTAATAATTAATCTGCCACTTAGCATTATTTTAGCTTACCTCTAAATCTAGAATCTAAGGGTATGAATAAATTCATATAATCACATTACACGAACTCTGAAAACAATACATTCCTTTTTAAAATTTTGGACAATCGTGTGATAAAATCTTTCTTTCTGAATTTGATGAAAGTTGGATCATACAAACAGATTAAAAGAAGTTGTAGTACATAATTTGATTACTAGTTACAATAAAATTGCTTCACTCAATTTTATTAACATCAAACCAAAAACAATATTTTTTATCACAGCGCCATCTATGTATCACCTCATTTACTATTATGCAACACGTTACCAAGTTTTACGAAGCGATTCTCTTTGCCACGGTCTCTGTTTTCAAAACCTTCATAGTTCAACGATAAGAATATAGATGGCAGCAATATCAGTGCCCATGTTCTTGTTTTTATGTCAAACATAGTGTAATAATTAGGGTTAGGATTTTGGTGGCATTTATGGAACAGAGAGCAGTGGAGTCGATGTTACAAACATTTTTTACTTGAATAAATGATTAACTTATAAAATAATAACGAAATAGTGTTTAGTTTAAGCTGGATTTATCAATGAATTTTAATAAATAACATTAATTTTATTTTTGAGAATCTAGAAAAATATTTATTTTCAATAAAAATGTTGATAAATATGAGAAAATATATTTATTTGATTTTCAAGGTTCTAGTTTTCTCGAAGCCCATAAATATTATACAATAATCATGAGCTATATTATAAAAAAAAATATTCAACTTCATTTCATAGGTAGTCCAATATTAATACAATAAAATTATTTAATACTTAAATAGGGCGAAACTCTGTTAAAAAGAATATATTTATAGGTATGTATTATTTTTGATTAATTAATTATTCAATCAATCATAAACAATTTGAGCAACGACTCCACTGTTCTCTGTTCACCTAATGCCACCAAAATTCCTAACCCTAGTTATAATGGAACTATAATAACAGACAATTAAAAATATTTAGCAAAGTGTAAGGCACTGGTCTCACCGCGAGCCACTAAGCTTTGAACTATCGGCTATAAACACGAACAAAAGATACGCACTCGCGTGTAAATAAAAGAAACACAGCGATACTCGCCCAGCTATCAGCTATCACCGTCGGGCGAGTAGGTATCGCCGTGTCTCTTTTATTTATACGGGAGTGCGTATCTTTTGTTCGTGTTTATAGCCGATACCTAGTTCATAGCTTAGTAGCTCGCGGTGAGACCAGTGCCCACTAAATGTTAACTATGGTAAGTTATTAATAACTTCTCATGGGCAAGTACGGGAATCTTCATAAAACATCTGTAAGAAATGTAATTACATGCAAAACTTGTTCACAATGATAGGTACTATGATAGTAAGTATTACATACTTTTAGAAAAGTTTAATTCTCAGGATGTAAATGAAAAAAAAAAATGTGACCTTAATTAATTTGATTGCATGTACTAAATTTATAGTTTTGTATTTGATTTTTTATTTCCGTAAGTAACTAAAATCTTTACATACCAGGTACCTATGTAAAGATGTTCATACTTTCTAGGAACTAAATAAGAGGGTGTCATAATATTATTACGATGAGGATGTCATAAATATAGGTATTTATGCGGTTTTTGTGATCTAAGATACTTTTACCTGTGATTGTACTGTCACCAAAAATATCGTTTATATTAAGGAAACGAAATATCTAAGGGCTAAAAAGGGAGTTGAATGTTTGTATGAGGTGTTTCGGTGTGATCATTCACATTATTTTCTAATTTCTAGACTTGAAACTTCATTTTTAGACACTTTGTAACGATCCAAGAAAATCAAATTTAGAGTTTTTTGTAATTAGTTCCATAAGCAATAAAAAAGGGGGTTGAGATTTAGTATGACATGATGACTAATTAATGTAATTTATAGACTTATTTACAGACTAGATATTCCATTTAGAGGTTTATTGTTACAATAAAAGAAAACTTAATTCAAACTTTTTCAAAATTCATTCTTTCAAGGGTTCTTGTAAAAACGGTTAAAAATGGGAGTAAAAATGTTGTAGGAGAAATGAGTATATTCTTAAGGTTAGCTAAAACAAACTCACATACTTACACTCGTCGTTTTATTATCAACTAGCTGCTGCCCGTGACTTTCTCTGCGTGGTATTTCAATTTTCATTTTTTCATCAGTCTGCTCAAGAAATGATTGATCCTCTTTAGTAACTTTCACTCCCTTTTCATACGTTTAAGGATTGCATGGTATCAATTTCGGCGAAAAATTATATTATTTTTCTTTAGGCACATTTCGACATTCTCGTGGAATGCAACGAGAATGTCGAGTACGTGACGCCGTTTTTCGCATACTTTTAAGAAAGTAAGGATTACAAGTTTTGGTGCATATTAATTTTATAACTTGGTATTTGTATTGATAGAGAATTCTCGCACTTTCCATATATTGTTAAGGTAGTTGTCATAGCCGTCACGTTTCCGACAAAGATGTAGAATGCACCTTTATCATTCCCTGCAACTAGCTTAACCACAATTGTCTATACCTAAGTATGCAATTATAGCTTTAGTAAACTGAATTTCAGGATCAGCTCGCAATCTCACAGTTTTTTAACGTAAATGATAATGTTGATAACCTAACCTAACCTACCAATATTTACGGATCGGTCGATGGGCGGGCCTGAGTAGCACTTGTCCGTTTTAAAAAAAAGCAAGTACCTAACGCTTTTCTAATAGGGTGCCTAGCGACGAAAAACTTAACATCATGAAAAACACGAGTATAATACCTAATAAATATATATATATATATATATACATCTAACTAAAGACTTTTACGAGTATTTAGTGAGTATTAGTTTAGTAAGGTACCTATGAAATTGGCGATTTGTATGGAGAATTTTATGGAAAGTCTATTTTTCACACAATTAATTTTGTGTATAGTTTTTTGACGTCAAAAATAAAATAAAATAAAAATGCCAGAAATGTAGTCATATTTGCTATACAGCGCACTGTTTAAAAAACAAATTTGAGGGTTGAAGTAATTACGATTCGTGTAAGATTGTTCCATGATATTTGTTATACAATTTTATTTATGTGTGAATGATGTGCAAGAACTTCATTATCTGTAAACGGAACGGAAAGAAGAACCTTTACACTAACTTTGACTAATATCTGTAGATTGTTTTATAAAAGTGAAATCTAAAGTCTGTTATATAATTTCTACAATTATAAGATTAATACGACATCCAATCAAAATGCCATTTATTTTTCCTTCATCCTATCAAACGCACTAAAAACTGGACTAAGATGAGTAAATGGATAAATCGACTTTAGTTTTTGCAACTAATGGGTGATTCATGTAAGTATTGCAATAAAAGATATTTCTAACTTTCCGTAGGTAATTGAATCCGCTTCACACAATTCATGGTCTGCTAATTGGTTTGCAGGTACCTTGATAAATGTTTTAAATCAATGAGAGAGGGTTAGCTACCTCCATCATTACACGCTCGTATGTGTCAAGTCGTTAATGAGATATACAAATAAAACTTGCTACATGGTTACTGTAATAGCTTAGTAAC
>JALPQI010027271.1:0-10151 GCA_025490895.1 Thaumatotibia leucotreta
TCTGGTCTCAAAATCGGAATGATTGTGACTAATTTCATCACATTTAGGTTGCGGCGTGTGCGGAAAACGTTTGAAACTGGTTTCAAACCAATAATTTCAAAAGAGTTTCGTTGCAGTTGCGTTTCACCGTGTGTGCTGGGCCTTAGGCATTTCTCGTATAGGGCCATTCATTTATTAGGTACCTAAGTTTTCGGGGGGAGGGGGGTCGGCCATGTCTTATTTTTTTCTTTTTTGGGAGTCTTGATACTTCTTACGATCATAAATGTACGATTTTAAGATGAATGATTAAAGCCAAAGTTTATTACTACCAAAGAATAAAAATATTAGCACCTCTCTAAGTAAATATAAATATTTCGTAGAATTGTTACTAGGAATTGTTTTTTCCTGAAGATTCTTATGTAATAAATAATTAACAGGGAGTAGGGGGTCAGCCTATTCTTATTTTTTTCTTATAAAAAGGCGGGGGGGGGGGGTGGGGGGTAAACCAGTGAAAATAGTCTTACGTAATAAATAAATGGCCCCTACAATGTCCGTGAGATACAAGAACGAACATTTGACAGTTTAAAAATGTCTCTTAAATGATGTTTTCAAATTAGTTACCGATAACTTTGGGGTATGCATGTGTTCAGTTCAGCAGTGGACGTCTTTCGGCTGATATGATGATGATGATGATGATGCATGTGTTCATGATAACGAACAACTTTCTCTTTGGGACGCGTATCGAAATCTTGAAAATTTACAGAAAGCTTACTGCGAAAATCTAAAAACTCGGGCATGTGTCTCTGTCACACTGATTATGGCTTCATTGGAGTGGCAGAGACAGATAACAATTTAGCAATTTCGTTGTATGCGGTAGACCTGTAGGTTCTACAATCTAAACGACTGGTTAATAGTAGAGATACACCATACGGCATTCACACACACATTCAGCAAGTATTCGGTATCCGGCCCTTATTTTGCTATCCGGCCGGATACCGGTTAGTGTCAGGCTGGTTCCTGTGTCACGCGGACCGCCCGCGCAGATCTCTCCGCGCAGAGCAAATATATTGAATCAATGGCGCGTTTCAGACTGGCGCAGTCCGCGTGACACAGGAACCAGCCTTATACTTTAACGAATACAGGGTGAGCATTTCAAATGGGTCAGTGGGGAGGTTTTGGAAACCATAACAGATAGCGAAATCTTGTCTTAGGAAACATGGCTTCTGTTTCTTCTTAAAAAAAATGCTATTATTATTAAATCTAAAACAGAAGCCATGATTCCTACGAACAGATTTCGCTATCTCTCATAGTTTGGATCTTCTTACAAATGCAAACTGCCGGCGGAGGCACTGAAGTATTGAAAAATAAAATTTAATTGTTAGAAAGCAATGTATTTTATTAGTTTTACATATTATGTTTCTTAGTAGCATTTACTATTTACGAGCTACACAACCGATATCCAAAGGAAAATCATTTTTTTTTTAATTTTTTTTAAATGCTCACCCTGTATATGGCCGGTGGTCAGGCTGAATTTCCGATATCCGGCCGAACAACTACCCATTGCATCTATAGTTAATAGTTCTAGTTTTATATGACCCATCTAGTACTAGTGATCTGTGGCTAAAGAACCAGTTATGTCAAAAACAAAAGGCGCAACAGAAGCCATCCCTTTCGCTCATGCTAAATATTAGCAAGTGTAAAAGAGCGAGTTAGTGCTACGGTCAGTGGCTCTAAGATTTTTTGTGCTATGCTTTATGTCCTTGAGCATTTTTTAGGTTACCTACATTAGACTAAGTTGGTATAGCACCTATTTGGTATTACTTAAAGGAAATATTGCTTTAGTAAGAGTCAACTAAGGGATTTAGAAACTTTAGGTTCATAGGGCACGCAAATTGTTTGCTGAGATCGCGAAACGTCTGGTTGATGTAACTAAAGACTGAAGAGCTGGCGACTTCCTCGCACAACGCATCTGTATTGCGATACAGCGAGGAAATACCGCCAGCATCCTTGGTACAATGCCACAAGGGCCAGAGATATAGGTTAGGTTAAGTAGATTCGTTGGATTTAATCTATGTACATAAATTGTAGTTTTGAAAAGAAATATATATAAAAAAAGGGATTGAAGTGTCACTAACCATTAATTTATTGAAGATTGATAATGGGCAGTAAAGTAAAATGGACACGCTACTAAAATCGCCAACCCGCTTGCCCAGCGTGGCGACTATGGCATACACATAGATAATAGGAGAGGCCTATGTCGATGTTGAAGTGTCACTAACCATTATTTGATATAAGATTGATGATGGGCAGCAGCGTCATCATAGTGGACACATTAGATACTGCGATCGCCAATCCGCTTGCCCAGCGTGGCGATTATGGGCATTTACCTCCTAATGCGTCTATACGCATAGTTAACAGGAGAGGCCTACGTCCAGCAGTGGACTATCATAGGCTGATTATGTATGTATGTATATGTATGTCTGGACATACAGCGGAAAAAGGCTGATGATGATGATGTGATGAAAGGATGCCATTCGTTGGCAGTACAATAATATCTAGCATTATACGAGTATACCGGCTACTTTTCGTTCTTAAAATTTAATCAGAAATTCACGGTTAAAATTGTTCCCTTTCCTCATGGGCACATTGTACAATATATACATTTCTGTAAATAATATCTACTCATACATCGAAATAATAACCAGGAGTTCGTTAAATACAAGGAAAATGTGTAATTAATTGCTCATATTACAAATAAAAGTTTTCCTTACATAGCTAATTCGTAAATACAATGTGCCCACGAGGAAAGGGAAAAAATTCAACAGCTGATTTCTGACCAAATTTGAAGTTAAAAATGTCATTAAGTTTTCTGGATTCAGTCTATTTTAAGAGAAAATTTTATTTTTTTCTTTAAATCGTTTTAGAGCTTTACGCTATGATAAACGCATGTTAGGAAACGATTTTGTTTCTTAGTCTGTCTTAATTGTCAGACATGAAATGAACAAAAAGAATCTTTAATTACCTAGCAAAGGTAAAAAAACTTTAAAGTGCATTTTTTGCGACAGTTTCATTAATAAAATCTTTTTTTTATTTGTGTTTTTTTTTTTTCAAAACGTCAACAAAAAAAAAATATTTGCAGATTTGACCAAAACTCATTAATAATGTATTATTACTTCTTTAGGCCGTGTGGTGACGGCAGAAAGAATACATCTGTCACCACCCCATCTCCTCCTGCGGGTGTCGTAAGAGTCGACTAAGGGATTGAAGTGTCACTGACCATACTTGATTAAAGATTGATGATGGGCAGCAGCGTCATCATAGTAGACACATTACTGCGATCGCCAATCCGCTTGCCCAGCGTGGCGATTATGGGCATTTACCTCCTAATGCGTCTATACGCATAGGTAATAGGAGAGGCCTACGTCCAGCAGTGGACTTTCATAGGCTGATGAAGTGAAGTGAAGTGACTTCTTTTAGTCTCAGGAATATGCTGTTCGAATTTTTCCTTTTCCTCACGAGCACCTTGTATATTTGCAACTGGCATGTATGTACTTTATGACATGACAAGCAAACGTAGTTTTTTAAGGGTCATTGCTGGCTTAAGCACTTCGCTGTTGAGTGTGGAAACTTTGGGGTTAGGCAGTGTCGTGACGGCAGTAAGAATTCATTCGTCACCACCCCAACTTTTCCGTGGGTGTCGTAATAGTCGACTAAGGGATTGAAGTGTCACTGGCCATTGATTTATTGAAGACTACCGACCCACCCCGGCTTCGCACGGGTACTATACCTACATAAAAACCTTCCTCTTGAATTACTCTACCTATTAAAAAATCTAATCAAAATCCGTTGCGTAGTTTTAAAGATTTAAGCGTACAAAGGGACAGAAAAAGTGACTTTATTTTATACTATGTAGTGATGATGGGCAGCAGCGTCATCGTAGTGGACACTACAACGATCGCCCGCGATTTTTTTATATTGGCACAACAAAGTGGCTCCACTCCATCTGATCGTAAGTGAAAAGTGGAGCCCAAATCGCGGCAGTAACGAACAGGAGACCAGCAGTAACCTGTCAGTTGCCACCGCCTTGCTGGCCGGTTAGGTGCTTCTTCACGCTTCGTTTAAAGGGTCCCAACTTATACGTACTTATACATGTGCCGGTAAAGAATTCCACTTTTTAATACATGAACTTTATCTCCTAAAATGCATCTATACGCATAGTTAATAGGAGAGCCCTATGAACTTATATAGGCTGATGATGTATGTTGAAACTTTATCAAGGGAACGCGGCAGTATTCCGGTAAAAATAATCTTACGAGTCTTACGACATATCACACCACACAACAACGTGAACCACGTGGGCGATGTTTTGTAACGTACTGACAAGGGCATAACATATACTCAATTTTAGACCCTATGTCCAGGAGACATGAGTAAAAAAGTGTATATAGGTAGCATTCGTCAGATGAAATTAAACAAAATGTCATCATCAGCCTATGATAGTCCACTGCTGAACGTAGGCCTCTCCTATTAACTATGCATATAGACGCATTAGGAGGTAAATGCCCATAATCGCCACGCTGGGCAAGCGGATTGGCGATCGCAGTAATGTGTGTCCACTATGATGACGCTGCTGCCCATCATCAATCGTTATCAAAAAAATGGTCAGTGACACTTCAATCCCTTAGTCGACTCTTACGACACCCGCAGGAGTAGTTGGGGTGGTGACAAATATATTCTTTCCTTTCTGCCGTCACCACACGGCTTAATGACAAGGGCATAACATATACTTAATTTTAGACCCTATGTCAGGAGACAGGAGTAATAAAGTATACATAGCATTCGTCAGATGAAATGAAAAAAATGTTAACTAATTTAAAAACATGGTCGAAACGCTTGGGCCTTGGGACCCAATGCGCGTCGTCTATACAGATATATAGCCTCACGCCTAATAGATGCCACTGGTGATTTCGTTCAGCGAATAAGCATTGCCATACAACGTGGCAATGCGGCCAGCCTTCTAGGCACACTGCCCATTGGCAGCGATTTGGGAGATTTTTTATTTGTAGGTTCCTTTAATTTATATTAGGGCTCACGGTACACGTGTAACCCGCCAAACCGGATACCCGTGTTCTTAAGCCCGACGGTACTAAGAACCCGAATTACACGAACCCGCCGGGTACCCGTGTCCGTGTCCAATACACGGATACCGTTTACACGAAACCGCGTGCTACTCGGGTACCCGGGTACTTAAGACCGAACCGAACAGGTTCGAAATAATTTGAGCAAATGCAAATAAGGTCTATTATTGAATGTAACCTGCAGCTTCGTTCGACACTAAAACACTACCTGTTCAGGAAAGGTCAGCCGATATAACTTTTTATCAATGCTTTATAAATTTCGGCTCTATCCGTTACGCAATAAGGTCTATTTGACATAATTAGCCTTTCGCTTATCTATCCATTTGTACTATAGCTCTTAAGTCTCACGACTCAAGGACGTCCCCGAACCCGCGGGTAATTAAAGTCCGTGTAAATAATACACGTGTATCCGTGTACCCGTGTAGACGGGTATTATTTACACGGACTTTAATTACCCGTGTAAATCGGGTCAGAAACCCGTGTACGTGTTACACGAACACGGGTATGAGAAACGTTGACACGAAACCCGGACACGACCGCGAGCCCTAATTTATATACAGAGTGTTTTTTTTTCGACCGTTCAAATTCTACGTAGTGAATGTGTAGGTCATACTGACCAACTTTTACTATGGGGACAAAGTCGAAATCGCGAAAAAAAAATCAGCTGTTTCATACATTTCGGCCGGCGTAATGCCGCCAATTTGTATGAAACAGCTGATTTTTTTTTCGCCATTTCGACTTTGTCCCCATAGTAAAAGTTGGTGAGTATGACCTACACATTCACTACGTAGAATTTGAACGGTCGAAAAAAAAACACCCTGTATATGTATAGTCGTCTTGTATTATTGATTATTTTCAATACTGTTAACTTTATTATGTGTGATTTAATGCATTATTATTATTACATTTATTACGCACTTTTAGAACACAATTCTGGTTTGATTAATCTTCATCATCATCATCAGCCTATGATAGTCCACTGCTGGACGTAGGCCTCTCCTATTAACTATGCGTATAGACGCATTAGGAGGTAAATGCCCATAATCGCCACGCTGGGCAAGCGGATTGGCGATCGCAGTTATGTGTCCACTATGATGACGCTGCTGCCCGTCCAATCTTTAATCAAATATGGTCAGTGACACTTCAATCCCTTAGTCGACTCTTACGACACCCGCAGGAGGAGTTGGGGTGGTGACAAATGTATTCTTTCTGCCGTCACCACACGGCCAATTCGGTCGGCCGGATTAATCTTACTAACTGTTAATCCTTGAAAGCGATTGCTTGCGTATTATTATATTTATTATCCATGGTAATACGAGTACAGTGTATGTTTCCCACCATGTTTCATTCAACATTAGGTGTGTCAAAGTGGCAAGAGATAATTTTTGTGCATTTCTGACATCTATTCTTTATTGCTGGTAGGACCTCGTGCAGGGTCCGCCCGGATAGCTACCACCGTCTTACCCGTTAACTTGCCGCTAAATAGCAGTGTTTGCACTGCTGTGTTTCGGTTTGGGGGTAAGATATCCGGTGTAATTACTGGCATATAGGCAATCCATCTATCCTCAGGGTAGGCAGCGCATAGGCGATGTCACTATGTCAATGGGCCTCAGTTCCCGCTTTCCATAAGGTGGGCTGAGAGCTAAGTTGTTTACCTTCGTCACATAAAAAAAAATCTCTGTCCGTTAAAGGATTAAAATCATTCACTTTCCCAAAAAAAATTTGTTTCTTTCTTATGGACACCCTGCATAGGGCATCATCATCATCATCATCATCAGCCTGCCTATATCACTTAGGTTAGGCATAGTCAGCCACAATTAGGTATACCTAACTTGCAAACTAGTCTTATCTAAACGTCGTGCACACGACACCCACTCTTACGTTTCATTGCCATTTATCGCTTCCTCTGATTTCCATACATACCTACATACAAAGTATATGTGTACTATTAAGTATCAAATCGCTGGCAGCCGTACGGGTTGTGCCCTTATTTTCCACCGGTGTATAAAAAACAGTCGATAGACACCGTGACGGATTTGGCCTTAAGTTAGTCACGTTGGTAAGTGTTATCACCCTTGACCGAATGACCTTAGTCACAATGGATCTATTAACACCGCTGGCTTGTTCAGTTGTCTGAAAAAAATGTCACAAGTGCGAAAACCATGAAATCCGAAACGAGTGGCGATGTTTTGAATCGACACAGGTTACGAATTCCCTTTTTGCACGTGTCTCGTACGACGTTTTTTAATACAGATGGCCCTCCGAAGTTTTGGCCCTTATGTAAAATGACCCACTTGTCGCACTAGAGCCTAAAAAAGGCACCATCTGTACTAAAAATTTTTGTACATACGGTGCCTTTTTAGGCGCAATTATATTTTTTTATGACACAAACGACTTTTGACATGTCAACATTGCCAAGCCTATTCGAAAATTACAGTGACACATTACGTCAGAAGCCTTAGCACATCTTGTGTTTGACAGCAGCTACCCATCACTTTTCGATTGTATTAATTAAAAAGAGACGTATGGCTGCCAGTCGCTGTCAAACACAAGATATGCCAGCCCCTCAGGTAAGATCAATATAGGTATACTAAGTTTTTTGTAAATTTTTAAAAATGAATTTTATAAACTTAATGTTTTATGTATTTCATTTTAATAGAAAAATATTAACGTAGACCACTAAGTAGTAAACCTACGTGAGATAACAGGGTTTGTCCAATGTCAAAGGTCACGTTGTATACCTACCACTTAAATGAGAACATATTTCGAGGAAACATTCAGATAGGGAAAATAAACACAGTTAGGTAAAGACCATCCCTAATTAACTAATCAGTTGTGTGCCTTATACACATTAAGATACAGCTCAAAATACAAGGCAATTCAGACATGACTAGTTGACAAATATTAAATCTTGTTCCAAGGCACTGGTCTCACCGCGAGCTACTAAGCTATGAACTATCGGCTATAAACACGAACAAAAGATACGTACTCCCGTGTAAATAGAGACACGGCGATACTCGCCTGGCGGTGATAGCTGTTAGCTGGACGAGTATCGCCGTGTCTCTTTTATTTACACGGGAGTGCGTATCTTTTGTTCGTGTTTATATAGCCCATAGTTCATAGCTTAGTAGCTCGCGGTGAGACCAGTGCCCAAAGCTAATATTGTCAGTTTGTGTTGGTTTCCATGATTCAGACACAAATAATACCAACGGCTCTACCGCGATCTTCGAAATCCGCAAACTTCGAGGATTTGCCTCTCTTAATCTAACGACGCCTTAGTTGGAGTGACAGAGACAAAACCCCGAGATTGACGAACTTCGATTTTCGCGGTACGCCTGCTACCGCTAACACCGAAGTTCGTAAATTTCGAGTATTTATCTCTGTCACTCTATAGCCGCGTTTTCAGTTAGTGTTCTGAGCGAGCATTCGTTCATTCTTGGGCAGATGAAAACAGGATTTCACATAGCAAAATGTTCGTTCGTCAGCCCACGACAAGTGAATGCTGGCCCAGAACACTAACTGGAATCGAATGACGCCTTCGTAACAGGATAGAGACAGATCCTTGAAATTTCGAAGTTCGAATCGGATTTCGAAGTTCGTCGCAGCAGGGGCACAGATACAGAGTTTTAGCTACACCGGAATACATAAATCATCATAAATATAATGAAACTTAAACTCACGTGTATTTAGTCACTACGCACGACATGTTTCGGAGAGCCTAGGTCTCCATTATCAATAGGGGTCAGAACTATGGGTGCAAAACTTTAACAAAACTTTAAAATTGACATATGGGAACACTTTTGCCAAGAAAAATACGAATATTATTGAAAAATCTGTATCCAATTTTATTCCCTGTCTCGGAATCTTCAACTTACAATGTGTGGGTGTGTAGATATGTATATTTTATGGATGTATGTGCTATGTCAAGACCACTTGAGAAGTTTTGTTAAAGTTTTGCACCCATAGTTCCGTTCCGAGTTGCGACCCCTAATTATCAAGCACTGAGCCCGCGTTCCTATCTACGACTATTTAGTAGGTACAATTGATAATACATACAATTAAGTGATCAATAGTGCGGTTTACACATAATAATAAGGAATAGAATTGGTCAGAAGTATTGGTGTTGGCTTATAAATAGATTGCTAGCGTATTTTGGGATTCCCGTTGAACGAACAGGAAATATAGTAATATATTAGTCATTCCTACGAATTAATAAACTAATAAAACATGGTCGGACACCATACAAAATAGCATTGAGAAACGGTCCTGAATGCTGACAAGTATCACTCGTCTATCAATATAAAACGTTAAGGATTTAACTCGCTATTTAACTTTCGGCATACGAGGTTCCCACCTATACCATACCCCAAATATATGGAAACATCATATATAACCTCCTGGTCGCCTAGTACCCACATCACAAGCCTTAATTGGTCTTACCGTGGGACTACGTTGATTTGTGTAAGATGTCCCAAGATATTTATTTATTTATAAACATTTTTCACCTCGTATGGCCGTATGTTGAAGGCAGTAAGAATACATTTGTCACCACCCCAGATCCCGTGGGTGTCGTAAGAGTCGATTAAGAGATTGAACTGAGCATTCCTTGATAGAAGATTGATGATGGGCAGCAGCGTCATCATTATACCTGGATATTTTTCTAACAGGACGAGAGATTGACAAAATTAAACATCGACATAATTGTTATCGATAAGTGTTTAAGTAGGCGATAAATAAATTTAATAAGGGTTTTTTTTTTATCGCCAGATAAAAGTATCCGTTAGTTAAAATCATTACTATCCTTTTCTAAAGTTTAGCAGTCAAAACAGGATAGAGCTAGTATTTATCTGACAGATGATGTTGGCTATTGAAAAATCAGTCCTAAATAAATAATACGCCGTAACTTAGAGGATAAATTACAAGAATGAAAATCATATTCAAAACGTTTTTTTTATGTCTTCTAATTAATACCCATCAATAGAACAAAGACTAATAAAAAATATTATATTGCCATAGGCAGTAACGATATTTAAA
>JALPQI010027272.1:0-11493 GCA_025490895.1 Thaumatotibia leucotreta
AGGAGATTAACAACTGGCAAACTCATTTAAAGGTGTCTATGGAAACTAGCATTTCATAGCCTTATATTGCATTCGAAAATAAGAAATTGTGGATAATTTTCGTACGCCGGAGTTTATGTAGGTCAAAAATGTTAGCACATTGAAATTAAAGTTACAGTTCTGGAAACAAAAATACCATCAGAGCTACAACCGGCGCATAGGCTGGGAAATAGATGCCAGTCTAAAAAACGGAACCTACCACTGGCGTTTTTTATTTCTCAATTATCATAAAATAAACCATGAAGAATCATATTCACAACATAGAGTTTGGTTAAATGTCTCCAAAGTTTTATTTTTTAAATAAAACGTAAGCAATTTAGCCTTGAATTTGACATGCCAGTATGGGCGAAGCTGATCTTATTGATGCACAAAATTCAGGTTAGTCAGCAGATGTTTGGGATATAGTCCACAGCTACTACCTAACCCTAATATCAACTCAATTCCGGACCATCATGTAAAATTGTTTTTTTGATAAGGTACAATTTCCAAATTTCAAATTAGGCCATTAATACATAGGTTGTGTCGATTTTGCATACACCACTTATCGGTGAAGTTACATTACGATCGTATTTTTTAGAGTCTACCTATATTTCCTCAATGTTATATTCTCAACAACTTTTTGTCGACAATTTCTTGTATTAGATGATATTTCCACCAACAAACAATACAAACACCGACATTTAATAGAAATTACTGCAATCTCATCGAAACCCCGGCCAAGAAAAAGTTTGGCTAACATTGTTCTAATTGGTCGTTACGGGCTTGTACAACTTTGTTCTCATATTAAAGTTCCCGTTCGTGCCCTAAAAACGATCCTTTGATGTGAGCGTGCGTTTAGCCGTGCGAGCCTCGTTGTTTTAAACTTGAAACAGCGTGAAATTGGCAACAGGTCAGTGGGCATCCTGTCAATGGACGTAGATGCGTTCGCTAGAATGTGCCGCGCTTGCAGATTGACTGGCCGCTGTTATTAACTTTACCTTGATTGAAAGTATTTAAACTAACGGCTCTGGTTGGTAATATTCAAAATGCTACATAGGTTTCTTAAACTGCTTGTAAACAAGTATATAAAAGTGATAATTTTTGCACAGTATGAGATCACTATTAACTTAGTTCTGTTAAAGGTAAAGATAGTTGTCAAAAAAGGGGAACTTTATAAATCACACAATACAAGTCAATTTTAAATTTGCCGCTCGGGGTAAGGTGCCAATCACATCACACATCACATTATCAACCTATCTCAGTCGTACGAATGTAGGTTTCTCCTATTAACTATGTGTATAGACGCATTAGGAGCTAAATGCCCATAAAAGCCGGGCTTAACAAGCGTATTGGCGATCGCAGTAATGTGTCCACCATGATGACGCTTCTGTCCATCATCAAACTTCTATTAACGAAAGACCAATGACACTTACTATTTACTCGAAAATATTTTTAACGATACCTATCGGTTACTCTAATCTAGAAGGCTGACCGGGAGTCTCCTATTTCCCCGACTTGTCCCATGTTAGATCTCGGGCTAAAGGCCATCGCGGATCTCAAGGCCCGGAGCAAACTAAAATTCAATTTCCGTACGATCCCGCAAAGTGCTCGATTATGCGCAGATATTTGTATCCCAACCCTTCGTAAAACCGTTCTTTATTATGCAAATTCATCTCCCGGGATTGGCTTTATTTGTTTGTCATTTCTATAACCTTATCTTAAATCAGATTGTTCTGCGGATTTTTGCGCGGTTGCAATGTTTTTGTTCATATCAAAATACGGATTTATTTATTCTGAATTGTTTCCCTCAATTTGGACTAATTCTGAATCATTCCAATTAGGAAAAAGTTGGGACAACCCCCCCTGAATGTTTGTCCCAGCAGAATAATATAACGCTTTTAGGGCAAATTCAAGGCCTAGCCTATTTGAATTTGAACAAACATGTAATTTGTGTTCGAAATACTTTTGATACGTACCTACTACACGTGTTTGTTTGTCTATCTTTTAGTTCCTGAAGCTGACTTATTTGCTCAAAGGTTAACTGGAAGAAATCCCTTACAGGGATAAGTTCGCCTTTGTACCTATCTAAATTTTGTTATGTGTATTTTTACCTGTGTTTTGTGTACAATAAAGAATTTTTACGTACATACATACTACATATTTAATAATCCTGGCCTAACCTAATTACGATTTTTTGGAATAATATCTTTTACCATATTTAATTTTAATCCTCCAAAAAAAATCAGTTTTAAGTGCAAAGTGCTCATGTGGCTGACTCCGTGGCTGTATCCTCCTGCCGCCCAGACAGTAATATTTGCCACTGAAATTTGGATTGGTAGGAAATAGAGTAAAATTTCTTTTGTTTCAGGAGACCTTTTTATAGGTATCTGGGCGGCTAGAGGGTATTACTGTGATAACAAACGAGTATTATTATATGTTTCATATTTATTCACTATCTTTAAAGACCCGCAAGTCATGAACAAACAGTTTTATCTTAGAACTTTTTGTTTTAGGTTACAGCGATAGGCAACTTTCTCTCCTATTTGGAATTACACTGTCTCCGATTTGAAAGAGCTACTCCTTGAAACTTAAATAACAATCTTGTTTTCGCCAATAATCCAAGCGGTATTTAATATCGCTTACGGGCCTTCAGTGTAAAAATATTTAACACATTCAAGGGCTTCGGCTAGACAAATTGGAAAGCCTTACATCAATTGCTAACTGCCGAAGCATAACGGCTGAAAGATCAAATTTCAAATTTGTTTACTATTTAATTGATGTAGATATTTCAACTCCGATTTCATTTTACCTTGCTTGAGATTTTGCTGAATACCCTTTTGGCATAGATAATGATTTCAAATCGGAGATATTCGTTTCTTCAGGGCGCTAATGGGCTTAATACCAGCATTTCGTGGGCCTAAGCCTACTTGTGCCCAAACCTTTACAGCCCTTTGAAGGAAAGCCGAGAGTAAATCCACAGTATGCTTACTAGAGGAGAGGAATTCAACAAGAGGTTTTGGTATGCTTAATTGAGAAGTAATTATAGAACGCCATCAAGACGTGACTTTAAATGAGGAGTTACAGATATTTTAGCCAATAGGCCAACAAACTATACCTTGGTACCTTTCTAGTTTCATTTCACGTATGGACATAGCTGCTTATCCGCATATAATGCTATACCACAAAAATCTTGTATATTTGTATTGGTCTTGAGCACAATTTCTGCGCTTTATAGTAAGCCAATTGTAAACGTGCTTAAAATATTTGAAATCAAAATTATTTTCTTATCATACTTATCTTACTTGATTAAAAATCTTGGTGGCGTTTATTAAATTATCGATTTGTAATTTCTATAGATGAACATAGACAAAAAGAAAACTATGTTGAACATGCAGTCGTCGAAACATATGATTGTGTACCTGGGACAGACAGTCCAGTTAGATGAAATAGATCAATCGTTCAGTACTACTCACTGGGCGGCATTTGGACCCGCAAAAGACACCCGCAAGATGAACAGATAACCCGGTACAGACAGATAGCTAGAATCCATTGGATGTAGGCTGCGTACGATCGATACTTAAATATGGCATGCTCTGAGGGATGCCTATGTCCGCAGTGGACGTTACGGTGGGCCGAATTTGAACATTTTCGGATATTATAAACGCGATAGGGCTTGTAAATTCTAGGGAACATACTATAAAAATTGCAATAGGTATATTTTTGCCCTCTTCCCGTTGAAATATATTTTATTTCGATATTTTTATGAGTGTTGTTATTTAAAAGTTGAATGTTATTTTTCGACGAGTATAGTTATTTTAGCTGCAAATGAAGCTAATTATGACCATTTATTGCACAAGATATTCTTTTACCGTATGTATGTAGGGTGCACCCTAGTGGACATCTGTCGGCTGTTAATGATGATGATGATAAACTTTCAAATATAAAAAAACGGAGGTCCAAATGCTCTTTTTCTCAACCTGTTGAGCCAATTGTCATTATTTTCAACGTGTTCCCTTAAATAAATTTACGCTCGAGTTCAGCCGAACCGATGATTAACACAGAAACGTATATTGTTTACAGTGACACGTCGAAAGTGAATTGCCAATTTCCGCAAAGCCGAAACGTGATAAATAATGGAAGTGAAATCCCGTTATAAAATAAAACGGATTTGTATTACAAAGCGAAGTCAACAAAACGATTTGTTAATTACCACCCCTTGTATATTCACTTAACGTGTGATTTAAAAGTGAATCTATTTCTTTAGCTTTAAAGCTCATTAAAACCTTAGTTCTCATTTTCATGTAACAAAAATAACTCCTTATTATATGAAATAAAGAACTGAGATTGGATAGTTGAGCAGCCTTCCACAGCCTTGTTTCGGCTTAGGTGTAGGTGCTATGAAGCTACATGTAAAAGGTACTGAGTAAGAGTCTGCAATACGCGTAATACTACTTATAATAATATATTACTCACTAGATTTTGTAAATATGACAGTGCTAATCTGTAGATTTTGTTGTTGTGTTGATGGCTTACCACGGTCACGCGTTTATCGTTTATCGTGCCACTCGTTACTTTCGCACTTACATACTTGTCAAAATCTGACGGCAATAACGACAAACGACTAAACACAGCACCATCGTAAGCCTATAATCTATATCATATCTCTATATTATCGTAATTTTTTAACCGACTTCAAAAAAGGAGGAGGTTCTCAATTCAACTGATTTTTTTTTGTTGTATGTATATTACCCGATATCTCCGAGAATAGTGAACCGATTTTAAAATTTCTTTTTGTGATCGAACGTGTATTACCCCGAGAGGGTCCCGTTGGCACCAAATTGCGGTATGATGATGGGATCTTGGAGAAATCGAGGGATCTCTTCAATTGTTATAGGTACATGTATGGGAGCATTCCATGAAAACATGTCGTAAGCGACACTGTCTTTTCAATACTTTTGAGAAATTAAATTAGTAAGCTGAGTTACCGCATAATAATAACATATCAAGGCTTTAAGATTGACAGTGTTTCCGAGCAGCTAGCATATTTTATTAGGGTAGCTACCATAGCGAGTTGTAAGCGACAAAAAGTAGATGTTTTCATGGAATGCTCCTATGGCGCTTTTGGTAATTTTCATTCATTTACAAGAATTTGCATTCAGAAAGTAGGATTTGAGGAAACCAATGATGGAAACAAATCGGGAATCTTGGAGAAAACGGTTGAAGTTGGTTTTTAAAATTTTTAATTTGGTGATTATTTATTTCTTCTATCGTAAATCTTTCTATCTAGCGTTGCCTTTGTCTGCTTTCCTACTTCCTTTCCTCCACTTCACGCGTTGTTGTGAGCCTGTAACGTACATGTCAGCCTTCATGATATCTAGACATCGCTTTCTTGGACGCTTGCACGCAAACGCGTATTTCACAAAATAAAACTGCTACAGGTGTTCTAAATAAAGTAAGATTAAGTTGAAATTTATTCAAATACCTAATTTAGGAATTTTTCGTCTTGTTCATGATGATTGCAGCCAATTTATCATATCATTTCATTTAGTACAAAAATGAAACATTGTTAGATGATCTCTAAATAAATTGAAAACGTAATCCATAGTTAAAACGAAAACAATTTTTGAATATTTTTTGCTTGTGGTATTCGTAAAAAAGGAGATCTAAAATAAAAACAATCCCTTAAAACTCCATTTTCGAGTCCATCTTGTTTTATATATGAGTAGGAACTTTAATTGCGATGAGTAATGCAATATACACGGTGTTACGTCAGCATTCCGAAAGATTTTAATGCTGGATTCCTGACCATATTTAGAGTCTTTAATGTAATATAAAATTTCCTGAATTCGGCTTGGTTTCAGAGATAATCAACCTTTTTTCGAAATAAGTTGTTCGACGTAACTCGTCATTTAACTTCTTTTGGATTACAATGCTACCACAATGTGTTCTAATATTACCACACCTTTTGCCTGACAATCAAAAAATACGAATAGACTTGACGAAATAACCTCTACCTAAAAAAAAAAAAAACAATTGAAATAAATAATTTAAACAAATTGTTGTTAAGATAAAAAGTACTGGAAATGTTAAAAAGTATTCAAATCGGCCTGAAAAAAGAAAAAAAATATATTTTTTTTTTGGTGGAATGGATATTAGGTCTCATAATATTTTTTGTTTATTTTGATGTCTAGAATGCATACTTAAAATCTTTCACAATGCTCGCGTAACACCGTGTATAAGCTAAAAAAGCATTTCTTCAACGGCGCCTGTAAAACAGCTCATCAGACTATTATGTGATACCGAAGTAATACAGATTACAATAAGGAAAAATGTTGATAAGTATATTATATATATTATTTGTATAAGTATTCTTTGATTAAAATTGAGTGAGACTGAAGTGCCTCCATAGTCAAACTACATAAAATAGTTTTGTGGAGCTACGTATAATAACTATTTATATTTTGATTGTTTAATAAATAAAATAATTAATAAATAAATATCGTAACAATATCACTTTGTTGTGCCTACAGAATACACGTATTGGTATCAAATGTAGCCGTAGGTAATTGTATCGGCCAAATAAACGATCGTATTACATGTCCTTGAGGAAAACTGCCGTTAAATAAAACCAACACATAATCAGATGCCAATTAGATGAATCCACATAGCACGGTGCTAATAATCAGCATTGTAAAGTTAATGATTGAGGCATTCAACCGAACTGGCGACTAATTAGCCAGAGTGGGCCGCCACATAATTAGCTAAAGCAGAAACATAAAGCGTATAGCGATTCGACGGACCAGTTCAAATGGATAGTACCTATTGATCAGTTTCATGAATAGGCCTGAAACAGAGCTGTTTTGTGCGTTCAAAACTAGGAAAACTTGACGCAATAGTGATATGCATAAATTGGATGATAATACTACATGAAACCTTAAAACTGGAGCTTACCTATGTGTAGGTACCTACATTTTGTAACAAAAGGTATTTTGCAATAAAGTATCACATCATATTGTAGTTTTATTTCATGAGTAATCATCGCGGTAATCGAAGAAATTATTATTCTTAAAAAAATATATATTACTAACTTTCCAAATCCCGGAGCCATAAAAAAATTAGATGACGATGGTGAAAGTTTTGTAATCAATCAAAAACATCAATACGCCAAAGACATATTATTTTCAACAAATAATCGCAAAAGGGTTCAAAGAAAGAAACAATTATAGCACTGGTACATGAAATGCATTTGGTAACATTGAAGCAAACGTTTCAAAGAAATATTTATAATCTAGCACTATATTGCTGTTATTATGGTTTTGGATAATCTGTTGGTAAGAGTTGATTAGGCAGGTAACGCACAAACGTACTTAAAAAGGAAGTATACACAATCTGTTTTGCGTCATGTCTCCATTTTGGTAGGGCTCGGATACCGGTTTTTACTCCATACAAAAGGGGACGGTTCGAATTTTGTTCTTTTTTGTTCTTCGGTATATCAATTCTTTGTTAATGGAGTAATTTAAAAATACGCAATGGTAATTTCATAACATTTTGAGTACTACATAAAGAATATAAACATTTTAAATATTGGGCTATTTCGAGGTTCTCGAAAAAAACCAGTTCCGAACCTTGCTTTTGGCCATTACGCTCATTACCATGTCATATGGTGATGGAGACTCGTTGGACAAGCCATGGCTCTAACCGAGAATTGTCGCCTATCTCCCTTACCCATTTGTAGGACAACGAGACGCGATAGGAACTATAGTAATCAATCGTACTTTCTTTTACTAACATCATCATCAGGATTCTCACTTGATTTTGTTGGCACCATTGCCAAAACCCCCGTCCTAGCTTTCTCAGCAGCTCTCACACATCTGTTACTTCATATTAATGCTGATTGTGCAATTGACAGCAAAAAGTCATATTTTGATTAGGTATAGTAAAAAGTTGTATTAGTCTGATTCAGATATATGGTCTTCAAGATATATATCTCCAATTACTTATAGAAGAATGAGAATTTCGTTGTGCTTAAGTAGCCGTTCTCAAGACGAATGTAAATTTTTGTTTAATTTTATTGTTTTCTTATGTGGTCATTTAGTAGGGTTTTTGCTTACAGTGTGGCAATAACTTTGCTTTTATTCTTCGAATATTTGTTTTATTAGCTACTTCATAGAAAGTAAAATCTACAAAACGAAAGTAAAACATCCGACAACAAAACATTCATCGAACTGCACAGATAACTTTTAGTGATATACGTAAAATCCCTAAATGTACATAGAGCAATTTTTTCGGTTAATCCATGTCAGTAACAGTTTGAAAGATTGTTTAAAAATATTGCGGCCATCAATCGAAAAAAAAACATGGAATAAACATTTTCAACAGTTAGTTTTGGTTAACCAATTACTTAAGTAATTGTAGAAATTTAAAAGAAAAGTCTGTAAATCCATCCTTCCCCAATCGTAACTGGTCAATTTAAATAGAATTATAAAGGTCATAGTACCAATAATAAATATTTTATACAGCTGTGTAGAATCCATAATCAATATGATCATAAAAAGCGGTAGCTGTAAGTAGATAATTTAATTCTATCCACAAATATATCATTTCCAGCCGCCATAAGCTTATAAAATAAATGAGTATTTATAAACCTCTCTCAAAAGTATACCGTTACTAATCCAGGGTACGAATTGAAAAAATAGAAGACAATTTGGTAAGTAGCCAATCCCGATGTTTTTGGGGATTAATTGAGAGAGCAGGTGTGCAACCGATGAGCGACTATGGATATTGCTGCTTGGAGTTATTGTCTCCGTCGAGAAGATTTATGCGCCCACCCAAATGAGGACAACAGGCTTCAAACGATATTGCGCGGGTATGTGACGGGATTTCCGTCTGCGAACAGCGCGAACTGTAAGGGTGGTAGGGAACGATTTATGTTCAGGGTTGTTACATACTGCATTAGAGATTATACGATTAGACTTGATTTGACGATAGAAATTAGGTATAATTGGCACGTTTTTTATCGTCGATGTAGATATTATACGTCACACTTAGTGAACATCTACTTGGGTGAATATCTGAGCGTTTCAACCGCCTAATTTTGGTGGCATCATTTTTACCGAAGTTTCTGTTAGTTACAATGTGCTACTTTGTCATTTGAAAGAGGCACGGTACCTTATACAAATGACTAAGTAACATTGAGACGTAGGCGGTTGAAACGCTCAGATAATCACCCACTTGCCGATGGTTGCACCCACGAAAGGACAAGAAGAGAAAGTAGGTACTGGCTGTAATGAGGTCGCTAAATAAATATCATTGCAATATAAAAAGAATAATGTAGGTGTAGCTATTTTCATTAAAATTATAAGTTACTAACAATACAATTCCTACACAACAATAGCATTCCTGATTTTCTACCTAGTTCTTCATTGAATAATTTTCCTCTATTCGTCATAAGTTATAAATGATGCAAAAACCAGTAGTAATAAAATTAGAGATGGTATATCCATTGTCATAAAAAATGCAATTACGATTTGGAATTCTAGATTATAATTATGTGTTTATTTTCAGGGTAAACTGATAAATGCTACAAAGCGTGGACTTTATTATTATGTATCATCTTATTCATAACTAATTTCAAAACTGTTTTAAGTGCCTCTTTCTTAAGTTAACATTTGTGAGCGATTTAATAAAGAGGTCTCATAAGGGTGCTTATACATTTAATTTGTATAAAGGTACGACAACATACAGTCCTTATGGGAAGCCACAAAGGTGGAAGTATTTACTAAAATGCTCACATTTTTCATTATGCAACTTTGCATCTCATTTTGGAGTATTAGCTCATTTTCACAGTTTGGTGTTTTCAATGACCAATGACATCGTTTAGTTGACAATAAAAAAATGTGTTGCTTTTTATTTGATTCCTACCTAACTCGCATAACTTATTAATATTTCGCACTTATTTATTTTACATTCCATTATCTGGTAGTCTATTCAGAACATGGTTTAAAACAAATAATTATGTATTTCATACTAGGTACAATTTGTTAATAATTTGAGTAGCGCAACTTTTTCACAACTTTACAAAGCGGAAGTGCACAACATCGTCACTCGCAATCAAAATTTATAACCACAAAAAACTTTACGACTACAGCAAAAAAGGATTTCCGCTGAATGGTTTGAATTGTGCGTAGTAATTACGGCTATTATTTAGTTGAACAAAGCCTGCTGGCAAGAAGTATTTTAAATTTAATGCCACCATATTTTTTCAAGCCTGCCTCCATTTAGGTTGTCAACTTTTATTTACAGCGGCGCAAACGGTGACGTCATTGTTCGTTAGAATACACCTGGGATAGCCTATAATTTATTGGCTTTGCATATTTTTGACTGTAAGTTTTTGAAGTGTAAGAAAATTGTAAAGCCACACCGCAAAAACTTAGCAAAATTTTAAGCCCTGCATTGGAACTCAGCCGTGTGGTGACGGCAGCAAGAATACATTTGTCACCACCCCAACTCCTCCTGCGTGTGTCGTAAGAGTCGACTAAGGGATTGAAGTGTTACTGACCATTATTTGATAAAAAATCGATGGTGGGCAGCAGCGTCATCAAAGTGGACACATTACTGCGATCGCCAAGCTACATCGCTAACATTATTATTCTTCATAATTACCGTCAGGTGGCTTATGGTGGTCACGTGTTTACCGTTTATTACTCATCACTTACATACTTGTTACAGTGTGACGGCAACAACGATAGACGATTAATCGTATAGTTAACGATATCAATCTCAAAACTGCATCAGGGTATAACTATTTAACGGAAACGTCACCTTTATTCCTCGTAGCAGGAAGAAAGTTTTTTTTATGTGACGAAGTTAGACAAGGCAACTGAGCTCACAGCCCACCTGATGGAAAGCAGGAACTGAGGCCCATGGACATAGAGACCAAATTTTGTCTGGAAAACTATCTTGTCAGTAGCTAAAAGGGGAAAATATAAACGCTACTTTAAAAATGTATGAAGATAGAAAAATAACACGTTGTGATCAAAGTTAAACTGACATTGGGTTTACTTTGATACCTTATGTTTTTTTTAGGGTAATTGAATGTAAACCCTTACAGGAGTATTTTCTCCTAAGGGAATAAATCTGTTCGCAGATCAAATATTTGTGATCAAAGTAACCCCAAAATATAATAAAAAAACTTCATTATTCAACTTTATTAAAAATAAAAATCAAACATTGAAGAGAGAACAATCTTCTTATAAAATAAACAGTCAAATAGATAGACATACCATAACCAACTATACGTAAGATTTTGATCAATGTGACCCCATGTAGATGATCAAAGACACCCCATTGAATAAAAGCAATTGTTGTAAGTACTTGATTTGAATTAAAGACCCCAAAAACGTTATATTTGTATACCTAAACACACTTGTGACAAGTTAATTGTTATTAAGAACCGTTTGCCTCACTACCCTTATT
>JALPQI010027273.1:0-21971 GCA_025490895.1 Thaumatotibia leucotreta
TCCCATTTGAATTTATAGTTTTTGTAGAAAATCACAATGCCTGTTGCTGATCATGTCTGTACCTATCTGACGAAGCCTGTGCGAATTTTCATTTGCGGAATAGATTCTCAATTATTTGTAGTACCGTAAAACCTAACTATAGTCCAATACTACAACTATGGTCCAAAATTTCAATTCTTTATTAAGCATCAGACCCAATCTTCTTTTTAGTGCTATACTAGTTATAGTTATTATTAACGAGGTGCTTTAGCTTATGAATATCACAATTAACACTACAATCACACCTTATCGGAGATATTCGATTTAGTTTTAGACCACAGTTGAGAAATTTTGGACTACAGCTAGGTAGTTTTTAAACGGTTTTTATTAACTTCACCGCGTATCAACTGTCGTCGATGCTTCAAATCTTGTGATGGATTTTTCGACCACTTCTACTGCACCGAAATCAATAAAATTTGGAACTCTTATCAAGTCCCCATGACAATGCAATATTATAATTTTTGTATCCTTGTATCCTCAAAGCCTGATGCTGCAGACGTACTGCTTACGTTAACCAAGAGTGTTAGACACGTGAAAATGAAAGTATAGCATATTTGGCATAATCAAATACTAACAGCCTGATCTTGACTTTCAACTCCTCACTCCTGATGCTGCAGTACTGCCTACAATAACCGCAAGGTTTATCTTTTATCGATATCTTGATTTTAAAGAAGTTCATTAGATATTAAGTAGAAACATGCGAATTTCTCATCATCCAACTCCTCAAATCTGATACTCCAGTGTTACTGCCTGCCACAACCGCTAGGTTTAGCGACATATAGATTTTGCAGTACTGCTTTAGATATTTGGTAGAAACATACGGATTTAATTATCATCATCATCATCATATCAGCTGAAAGACGTTCACTAGTGAATATAGGCCCCCCCAAAGATTGCCACAAGGACCGGCCCTGTGCCACCCGCATCCAGCGACCTTCACCAGGTCATGAGTCCACCTTGTGGGGGCCTACCCACGCTGCGCCTTCCGGTGCGTGAGCGCCACTCGAGAACCTTACCGCCCCAACGGCCATCGGTTCCACGCAATCCACGCGCCCCGCCCACTTCAGTTTAGCGATTCGAAGAGCTATGTCGGTTACTTTGGTTCTGCTGCGGATGGTCTCATTTGTAATCCGATCTCGCAGAGAGACTCTTAGCATAGGAGAATGGAGAGGTCCATTGCCCTTTTGGTGGCTTTGAGCCTTCTTATGAGGCCCATTGTAAGCGACCACGGCTTAGTACATTATGTCATTGTTGCGGCCCTCCGGCTGATAGAGTCATAGGGTGACAGCTTGAGTGATTCGCGTAGGGCGAGCCGTTGCGCCTGCGGCCCTCCAACTAATAAAATGACAGCGTGAGTGGTTCGCGTAGGGCGAGCCGTCGGGCCTGCGGCCCTCCAGCTGATAGAGTGACAGCGTAAGTGAATCACGTAGGGCGAGCAGTCGGGCCTGAGGCCCTCCAGCTGATAGAGTGACAGCGTGAGTGAATCGCGTAGGGCGAGCCGTCAGGCCTGCGGCGCTCCAGCTGATAGAGTGACAGCGTAAGTGAATCGCATAGGGCGAGCCGTCGGGCCTACGTCCCTCCAGCTGATAGAGTGACAGCGTGAGTGGTTCGCGTAGGGCGAGCCGTCGGGCCTGCAGCCCTCGAGCTGATAGAGTGACAGTGTGAGTGGTTCGCGTAGGGCGAGCCGTCGGGCCTGCGGCCCTCCAGCTGATAGAGTGACAGCGTAAGTGAATCGCGTAGGGCGAGCCGTCGGGCCTGCGGCCCTCCAGCTGATAGAGTGACAGCGTGAGTGGTTCGCGTAGGGCGAGCCGTCTAGCCTACGGCCCTCCAGCTGATAGAGTGACAGCGTGAGTGGTTCGCGTAGGGCGAGCCGTCGGGCTTACGGCCCTCTAGCTGATAGAGTGACAGCGTGAGTAGTTCGCTTAGGGCGGGTCGTCGGGCCTGCGGCCCTCGAGCTGATAGAGTGACAGTGTAAGTGGTTCGCGTAGGGCGAGCCGTCGGGCCTGCGGCCCTCCAGCTGATAGAGTGACAGCGTGAGTGGTTCGCGTAGGGCGAGCCGTCGGGCCTGCGGCCCTCCAGCTGATAGAGTGACAGCGTGAGTGGTTCGCGTAGGGCGGGTCGTCGGGCCTGCGGCCCTCGAGCTGATAGAGTGACAGTGTGAGTGGTTCGCGTAGGGCGAGCCGTCGGGCCGCGGCCCTCCAGCTGATAGAGTGACAGCGTGAGTGGTTCGCGTAGGGCGAGCCGTCGGGCCTGCGGCCCTCTAGCTGATAAAGTGACAGCGTGAGTGGATCGTATAGGGAGAGCCGTCGGGCCTGCGGCCCTCCAGCTGAAAGAGTGACAGCGTGATTAAATCGTGAAGGTCGAGCCGTCGGGCCTGCGGCCCTCCAGCTGATAGAGTGACAGCGTGAGTGGTTCACGTAGGGCGAGCCGTCGGGCCTGCGGCCCTCCAGCTGATAAAGTGACAGCGTGAGTGGATCGTATAGGGAGAGCCGTCGGGCCTGCAGCCCTCCAGCTGATAGAGTGACAGCGTGAGTGAATCGTGTAGGACGTGCACTCGGACCTGCGGTCCTCCAGTTGATATACAGAGAGTGTGTGTCTCTCGGATTCACGTAGTGCGTGCTATAGTGCCGTCGGGCCTATGGCCCTCCGGTTGATAGATTGCATGGATTGACCCTTTAGGCCCTCGGTTCGCGTCGGACTTTCCGTCAGACCTGTGGTTCTCCGGTTGGTCAACTCAGAGAA
The DNA here is from genome assembly GCA_025490895.1 of Thaumatotibia leucotreta. Lineage (NCBI taxonomy): Eukaryota > Metazoa > Arthropoda > Insecta > Lepidoptera > Tortricidae > Thaumatotibia > Thaumatotibia leucotreta. The sequence goes on from JALPQI010027273.1 coordinate 2,782, forward strand.
TGAGTTTATATTTTATAGTCCCCAATTTCAACTTGTATAAAATTTTTAACTTGAAATTCTCAATAAACCAAATTGATTGATATATTCCTTATTGTCAGATCTGTGTTATCTAAGGTACTTAATGTATGAATAACACGTCCATTTGAGATACTTCGGGCATTCAACCTTACATTAACCACACCGAGCCTTTGGTTTTTATTTGTTAATCGAGATATTAAATTTTAAAAAATGGTGTCGGATTTCTAAAAATATCTATTCAGCAGGAATTCGCCTCCCGTTACACATAAAATAATGTCCATTACGTTTACATATGTGTCGTGATTCGTGATGAAAGCGCGAGAGTATGAACGCTACTTAGCATGCATAATTGTATTACATATTACAAACAACATCGGTATAGTATCGGAAATTAACTTAACAATTGCACTAAAAACTTGAAAATAAAATAAGTAAAAAAAGTTTTAAGTTAAACGGTTTTTATTGCACCAAAAACTAGAAAATAAAAATTTGTTATAACGTTTTTATTTCAGTTTGGTAAAAGTTTCCGATTAGGTAACGCTTAATCCACTGACATAGAGGCTAAACGTGGCTTTCAGCATCCGACTTGGGAAAACTACAGTGATAATAGTTTCACGTGAGTAATCTACAGAAAGGTGCATCTACGGTTAGTTATAACAAATTTTTATTTTCTAGTTTTTGGTGCAATAAAAACCGTTTAACTTAAAACTTTTTTTATATGGTACTTATAATATTACCTTCTGGTCAAAAGGCGCCATTTTGGAACCATAGCGCCAAGGGTTGAGGATGTTGCGACCCTGGCCAAAGCCTCCATGCTCCCAGAACCCACCGTTGCCGGGGGCTATGCGTCCTAGCTCCACGTCATCGATACTGAACCTTAGGAAATCTGGAAACAGAGAGCATTGATTGAAACTATACAAGGAATTTACATTCTTGAAAATAGTTTCAAGAAAAAAATGTTTCGGGAAGCACTTATGATAAGTATTAGTAATAATAAGATCAGACTTAACAAGATCTGACAACTGGACTGTTTATCTTATGACACGATAGCTCCGAGAATCGTGAAACGTTTCTCAAATTTTAATCAGCCGCGTAAATAATCCCGAGATAGTCCCGTAGACACCAAGTCGATGTCTGATTGTGGGGCCTTGGAGAAATCGGTTGTCTTCTGATGGTAAAGGCACTTTCAGTGAAAAACACGCCGTAATTAGACTAACTAGTGAAAAGTTGAATCGTGGTCAGTTTTCTAACGATAATTATATATGCTTGTAATTCATAAAACACTAGGTTAAGTGGTAATTTCATTAAATATAATCTAATCAAATATAATTAAATATAAACTAATAAATATAATCTATGTTCCATAACAAAACAAGTTTGCTTGTCATGAAGTTTTCATGTTGTTGTTGTATTCTGGCCATTTTTTTCAGCAACTCAACATCAAACGTGCCTATTTTGCGTAGTCCCAACGCTGGCCCAGTATTTGTTAGGGACTTCACATACACCCTTGAATTTCTTCGCAGGTGTATGCACGTTTCCTCACGAAGTTTTCATACTTGAATGTTGTTACAAAACTGATTTTGATTTGATTTCGGTCATTCTCAAGTATCTAAATCTAATTACAGTAGCCGATTTTATTCCAATGGAATTACTGTTCTAACAGTCAAAAAAGTGACACGGTAATTTGAATTAGGCTTTAAATTTTGAGAATGACCGATTTACGATAGTCGGCTGATATTTTTCAATAAACGCTCTAACAACCCTTATTTTATTATGCTTACCTGGCGTCCATTCAAGCTGATAGCGATGGAAATTGCTGTTGTAACCATTGGTGTTCCTCCTAATCCAATGGGCGCGCTCCCATCCGTTCAGCTCAGGATAGGGTCCGTAGTGCAACGTGGAACCAGCTTCGTGGGTACCGATGTGGAGCCCATTGTGGTACATGTTGCGGTTTCCGCGGGATTCCACTAAGTCAATCTCGCCGGATGAAGGCCAGGTACCGTAGACGTTGTGGGCGGGCATCAGCCAGATAGCTTTAGAAAGAAAAAAATACAGTTTATTAATCTGTAGTTTGAATTGCAATGTTGTGACACCTTGTTGGAATCTGTGCCATAGGTGGTGATGCTGGCGATGGCAATAAAAGACATACATTTACCTGTAGGCTAAGCACAGGATCAGTGCGACGATATGTCGCCGCGTCGAGATAAGATGGAAAATCTATCTCGCGGCGACATACTGACATGCCAATCATGTGCTAAGTGTACTGCACTTTTAGCACAAGAGCAAAGCGACAACAGTACTTATCGTCTGGGCGAAATAGGCACCTGTCACTGTTTAAGTACTACAGAATCTACAGATTAGTAGAAAGTGCCAGGTGTATATTCCGTCTGTCATAAATATACTGTCGCCATACTCTTGTGGCCGTGTGGTGACGGCAGAAATAATACATTTGTCACTACCCCAACTCCTCCTGCGGGTGTCGTAAGAGTCGACTAAGGGATTGAAGTATCACTGACCATACTTGATTAAAGATTGATGATGGGCAGCAGCGTCATCATAGTGAACACATTACTGCGATCGCCAATCCGCTTACCCAGCGTGGCGATTATGGGCATTTACCTCCTAATGCGTCTATACGCATAGTTAATAGGAGAGGCCTTCGTCCAGCAGTGGACTATCATAGGCTGATGATGATACTCTTGTGCTAGGCCTGCTAAAGTGTCTTTAAGTAGAATCATGCGGTAATTATGGTAAAGTAATTACCAGGCCAAAGCCAGTCTCCAGCAGGCATCTTGGCCCGGACCTCGAGCCGCCCGTAGCGGAAGTTGAAGGACTCGACGGTGCGCACGCGCGCGCTCTTGACCGGGTTGAGGATGTTGGTGGGCGTGCCGGTGCGCTCGCAGCCCCACCATTGCGAGGGCATTCGCTGTTCTATCCCCTACTCAACGAAATCAACGAATCACGTTTCGTGTAACGATTGAATTTCGTAGAGTAGGGAGATAGAACAGCGAATGCTCTTTTGGTCTGCATGCACCTTAACGTTAACGTTGATTGGCCTGTCAAGTGTGGTTGCTGCAACCGGCCTTTACTGATATATGTAGTGGTTACCGCGTGGTGACGGCAGTAAAAATACATTTGTCACCACCGCAAATCTTCCCTTGGGTGTCGTGTAGGTGTCGGCAGGAGACGACTAAGGCGGTAAACTTATTGAATTGAACAGTGGAAACGTTACCGTGATCGCCAATCCTAGCATGGCGATTATGGGCATTTACCTACTAATGCGTCCATACGCACAGTTAATAGGAGAGGCCTACTTCCAGCAGTGGACTGCGAGAGTCTGAAGGTCACCAAACGAGCATTCGCTATTCTATCGTGATTCTATCCCCCACTCTACGAAATTCCATCGTTACACAAAACGAGATTCGTTGATTTCGTAGAGTGGGGGATAGAATAGCGAATGCTCGTTTGATCTGAATGCATCTTGATGATGTGATGTAGTGGTAACGGTATGGTATAGTAATTACCAGGCCAAAGCCAGTCTCCAGCAGGCATCTTGGCGCGAACCTCGAGCCGCCCGTAGCGGAAATTGAAGGACTCTACGGTGCGCACGCGCGCGCTCTTGACTGGGTTGAGGATGTTGTTGGGCGTGCCGGTGCGCTCGCAGCCCCACCATTGCGGGTTCGTGCATCTGTGGAGGATGAATAGGTTTAGGTGACAGCGGGGACATGGCCGTGTGGTGACGGCAGAAAGAATACATTTGTCACCACCCCAACTCCTGCGGGTGTCGTAAGAGTCGACTAAGGGATTGAAGTGTCACTGACCGTATTTGACTAGAGATTGATGATGGGCAGCAGCGTCATCATAGTGGACACATTACTGCGATCGCCAATCCGCTTACCCAGCGTGGCGACTATGGGCATTTACCTCCTAAAGTGTAAGTAAGTGCGTATAGATATTTTGGATTGAATCCCTATCCCTAAGGCAGATTCTTCCTATAATCGTTAAATTCGCGTTGTTACATTTACGCCTAATCGAGACCTCAGGCTGGCCAGTATCTTGCATAGCGTTTAAGTATCGCTATACAACGGGGGAATGCGGCCAGCCTTCTGGGTACCTTGCCCACTGACGGCGATTTAGGCCATTTTTTTATTTATTGGTAGTGTAAGTATTAAGTTAAGTCCTTATATTGTTTGTTTTCATTTAATATCATAATAACCATTCCTGATCTATTGTAAATGCCACCTACAGTACACTCAGTCTTAAAAATCCATTTACGCCCAAATACGTACGCCTTTATCGTTGTTTTCAAAGTTTACTGACACTGCGTCCGAGAGTAAGTGCTTAAGGAATTAAGAGTGAGGGATACGTTATCGGGTGCTCAAGCTAGATTCGTAGTACGCGATCGTTCGCGAATAACTTCACTGTTGCCCACAGGCAACAGTCAGGCTTATGTCAAGTTAGTAACAGCCAAAGTCAAGTAAGCAGCTCCGCCAAAATGACGAAATGCGCAGTGAAAAATGCGGTTCGAACTCCAAAACTACAAATAAAAGCTACGGTGTGACTTTTCACATGTAACTTTACCATTTTCGAATTCAAAATCATATAAATAATATGAAAATTTTGCTAAAATAGGTTTCTGTATGAACGTTAGGATCAGAGTTGCCAGTTAATTCATATTTGATTTCCCACATTTTGTAGGGATTTCGGCATGTAGGTACAAGGTGGTAGGTTATATTAGGTATACTTTTACTTATTATTGCAGAGTAATATGGTGAAGCGAGAAGGTGAGAATATATAACTTTTCGAGTTTGAGTGATACTATTCCATTTTTCTACTTTTTTTTTACCGTGACAGTTACTTGTTCATAATTAAGTAGTAACTGTCACGGAAATTAACGATTTGACTAACTTAACAAAAAAATTGCAATCCACCCATGTGTTGTACAAGGGAATACGCCCGCTAAAACAACATATATTATTATAATAATTAATAATTTTGTAGAGGGCCAAAAGACCCATTTCGCCGTAAGTATCGGTAACGTTAGGTTTTACTCCATACGTAAAGCAGGCCATCGCGCTCGCTCCAATCTCGCGATAGAATGCGATACGTATCGGCTCAAACCTAACATATTCTTTACTTTCCAACTCATGGTACGGCTACAGTACGAGCACTACTATTTGGCGGCAGGTTAATGTCTATTAAAACGGCGTTATGCTGATACCGCCGTGTGGTGACGGCAGTAAGGATACATTTGTCATCACTCCAACTCCTCCTAGTCCTCCTTCGGGTGTCGTAAGAGCGTTTGTACGCATAGATAATAGGAGAGGCCTACGTCCAGCAGCAGACTATCATAGGCTGATGATGATGATGATGATGGTGCTGATACCGGGCGGACCGTGCACGAGGTTTTACCACCTGCACAATCGTCAAGTACCTATTCAATTGCTTTCAAAATGTATATCTGTATCTCTCATAACTCATAAATGTCAACAGTAAATAGGTACCTTATATAGGACCAATCAGTGCCCCAGATATTAATTATGATTATTATGAAAGAAATCTAGCTAAGAACGTCATATTTATAGTTATGTCATATTGATTATTTATCGGTTTTTTTTTTCATTTTGTTGGCAACACTGAACTGTACGTCACAGTTATTAGCCGCGTCCCTGTTTAACAATTAGGTAGTGAAAGACAGACGATCTTTCGATGCTAATTTGAAACGCTAAGTGGAAAAGGGATATATATATTTTGATAGTTCCATCGTTTCGGCTTTGGTTTGATTTTGTTTGTTTCCGCCTCATTTGTGATATCTTTCACGCAAAATGCGTAGCAAGAGTATGGAGTGTTCGTCTCTAGTTGTTTACCTCAGTGGCTAGAAGGTTAAGTATTGCAGCTGATATAGATAAACTAATACAGCAATATAGTATGACCGAAAAAATAGAATGACGTCAGAAAAAGGAACTAATAAGTGTAATTTTTCATACAATAAACAGGGATTAAGCCACGCCAAAAAATATTCAAGTGTCATTAAATCCCCATCAATTAAACCGACGGCACAGATTTTTATATCAGAAATTATCATTAACATAAGTCCATTAGGTCCATAGTTACGTAGCTATCAAACAATCTTGGCCCCTACGCGACTTGTTTGCGATATGATAACGTTAATTAATTACTTCAAAATAATATTTTTATTGAGTTTTAGTCATTTAGTAGTACATACCAAACTCATATTATTTTATAAATATTAGATGTCATATACCAAAGAAAAACGACCAAGATCACCTAATGTCCGAGGTGGGGAACCCACGTACTCAGCATTCGCGGCTGATGCCTGTACCCCTCGGCCACTCGGTCTTAGCAACCACCGTGAAAATTTCTCGGGTATATGCAATCCCTTACAAGGCTAGGCGCCTTTGACTATTCCAATAGGATAATATTTCTTTGAGTATTACAAAATAACTACAAGATCACTGTATTATCAAGACCGGAGGAACAGGCGGCACGCTGTGCATGAACGAATTCGTTCGGTTGTTTTTGTACATAGTGTTGTAGTAGTATATACAGTAGTTTTCTCTCTGTTACTCTTTCTTATTAGTGCGATAAAGACAGTTAGTTGCCTTTCGTTGACGATTTACGATTGGGCGTTAGTGATTAGCATATTGGCTACATACCCAAGTGCCATACCAAGTGTAACAAGAACTTACTGGTGTGGTATTTAAGTGAAAGGTGAGATGTTCATGAATTGAATGCTGAAGAGCGTCATCATAGTGGAGAGACTACAACGATCGCCAAGACGCTTGGCCAGGCGTACGGGCATTACCTCCTAATTAGTCCATACGGATAGGCAATAGGAGAGGCTTAAATCCAGCGGTGGACTGAAATAGGCTGATGTGAGTGCAAGGTTGAGTAAGTCTCAACTCGAATCTTCTTTGTTTCCTAAAGATTGAGGGTCGTGACCATTTGAGGCCGTAATTTTCTGCCCCGAAGCTCTCCATTTAGCACGGTTTTCCTCCTTCTGGAAAGACACAAGGTACCCTAACAGGCTTCCTTCACAGCATCAGTCCAAAGGATTGGTGATGTTCCACGACTCCTTTCCACGTAACCAACAACAATAAGCTTATCAAGATTGTCTGGCTCGCTTCAGGCCATGAGTAATTATAGCGACTATTTCAACTTACTGATCAGCCGGTGCTCCGCCGTGTATGTTCAGGGTGCCGCTGGAGAGGAAGGCCTGCCCGAACTGGTCGGACGTCAGCGAAGGCCGGAGAAACAGGCGGCCGCTGTGCACGAACGAATTCGTTCGGTTGTTGCTGTAGTACTGGAACTCCCAGTTCTGCACAATCAAGATATTCACATTTTAATAAAAGCCATAATACGTTGGCCCACGTTAGGCCCCGTGAATGGCTCTATACAACAGAAATATGGCTATTATTGAAATGTGTATACCAAGAAAATCTCATGAATCACTTTTAATGTAGGCTAACAAAAAATCTCAACATTTTTTGCATTTGACCCTTTTGCCGCCTTAGGCTGCGGCTCCATTGAGGCGGAGAGGAGCGGAGATGTGCAAAATTGGCCAATGAGACCGCATCACAGTGTTTCGAATTTTGAATTTGAAGAATGTAATTGGTCAATTTTGTACATCTCCGCTCCTCTCCGCCTCCATGGAGCCGCAGCCTTATTCTACTGACTAGCTCGGTTAGCCAGAGTATTAAGCTTACCCCACCACCACCCAACGTGTTTTCATGCTGCCATTTCTCAAGATCTAACTCATCAAACTCGTCAGAGAAGATCAGAGCGCCGGGGCAGATGGTGGAAGGAGCGAATTTGCCGCTCACTGTGGTGACGCACAGCAAACGGGCTGAGCTTATATTTGCCGATTTCTAAGAATGAACTTTTGGCAGTTTAGAAATGAGCCTTATATATAATTATCAGAAAACGGTGAGTCTTACCCTCATTGTAATAAGGATTAATCTATAACCGTCGAAAGTTCATTCTTAGAAATCGGCAACTTTAGCGCAGTTAGCCCAAAGAGGATTAACCACATGGTGCTGATATAATCTTTTATCTATCCAATTTGACTATGCTCAATAAACTTACTCCACCACCACCCAAAGTGTTTTCATGCTGCCATTTCTCAAGGTCGAACTCATCAAACTCATCAGAGAAGATCAGAGCGCCGGAGCAGATGGTGGAAGGGGCGAATTTGCCGCTCACTGTGGTGACGCTCGGCAAACAGGCTGAGCTTAGCGACGCGAGCGCAGCTAAGCCGACGAGAGTTGTCCACATGGTGCTGAGATAGACAGAAATAGAATAATAACTTAGATATTCAGGGACTATCTTACACAGGTCTACCTAGCCTGATAGGAGGTGGTCTGTGTCTGACAGAGATACTCAGAAATTTCGTCCTTGGTGCATTCCACGAGAATGTCGGGTACGTGACGCCGTTCTTTGCGTACAGTGGCGTTCAGAATTGCATGGACGATTTATAAATGAATTCATTCATAAACTGTCCATGCAATTTTGAACTCGACTGTACATCTAAGAAAGTTACGAATACAATTATTGGTTATGCAATTTTTTTAGTGAAAAAGTAAGTGATAAAGTGAGACGTTTTCAATTTAAACTTTCGTGAGACATAATAACTTAATAACTATACATATAACTAAACGGTTAAACTTACGTGTATTCAGTCACAACGCGCGATATGTTTCTGTGAGCCTAGGTCTCCATTATCCATAAAGTTAGAATCCGCGCTAGCTCTTAATAGAGAAAGGAAGCGTGTGAAAGGGAAGCCACCAGTCATATGACTAATACACGAGTGCAAAAGAGATAGAAAACAATCGCAAAAGCGTAACCGCTTTCGAAGTGACATACGTGTATCAGCCGTATCAGCCTTCTCGACGGAGACTGTTATTTAAAAGTGATTTTATATTTAATTCTAGTAAGAAGTAAATTTACACAAATAATTAAATCGATATGGTATCGTGTAGTGTAAAGGATTGCCCTGTTACCCACCGAAGAAATGACGGCAAACACTCGTTTCTCAGGTAAATATGATTTGCCGGTTGATTGTTTTCAAACGATATTTTGTCGACTTAATAGCATAAATCGTGTAAGTTATCACTTTCTAGCATTCATTATTACTCGTCCTATCACTGTGCGCTAATAATTTATCACAACAGTTAATATTAAAGGATATTTTGTGTAAAAATATAAATTGTCACGCTACGCTAGAGCTTGACTAAATGTTGAACTACCAATATCGATATTCGTTCAATAAACATACCTAATCAGTTTATTATATTACAATGACGTCATAGTCGCAGATTTTAAAAACGAATGTGTATTTAACAAACTTGAAGGACCTTACTATGTTTTGTGAGATTTTTTTGGTAATATACGATTTTTATTATTGCGGCAGCGTTTAATTATAGATATTTATAGTGGTCTCACTGGTGGTTTACTGAAAACGCTAGCACAGTACCTACTCGTAACAAAAAGAGCCTTACCGCTGGAAAACGTCTATCAAAGAGATGTAATTATTTTATAAATTAAAGACGCGAGCAAAAAATATTGACCTTAAAAATGCACTGTAATCCTCCATCAACACGTCAAGTGCCTCTGAACACAGGAAATTAGATAGATTGCGGCTCACTAGATCACTCTTATATTTCGTCCATAACTCATTAAGTTACAAATACCTACTTGCAATAAATCTCGTATCTCAGTTCAGATTCAATACTGACATACGACGTTGCTAAGATTAGGGACAGTTCTATAACTAGGCCGTCCGTTGTACTTTTTTTTTTTCAATTGAAAATTATTGCATTGAGCAACCTATAGCGTGGAGTGAAGAACACTACAAGGCTATAGTGATATCGGTGATTGAAGATACAAGAACTGTATCTTGCGAGAAGCTGCACAATGCTGATAACTAATCCATATATGATTAGACTTATCAAGATAGGGAGTTATTTTTATTTCTCGATAAAACTCTGCCTAGCTACAGCCGCCGGGCTAAAGCCAGATTTACAACGTACAAGTTAATGCCGCAAGTTAAGAAACTAAGTTATAGGTAGGAACGCAAGAAAAATGCAGTTATTTCCTACTTACACTTGCCTATAATTTTTGTGTCAGCGTTTTATTGAGAGATCTTAATTTAACTGAATAATATCTTTTATTATATAAAGGTAACCATTAGGTAACTAATTCACGTGAGACTATATTCAATTTTTTTTATCAGACTGTAGCTAATATTTTATGCCAATCTCAACTCGCAAATATCATTGTTGCACTAATACCTAAAAAAAGTGTCAGAAAGAGCAATTACACTACACTCCTGAGAGTAACTTGGCAAGCCCAAGATCCCGTATTAAATATAGAAATCGCATTAATTATTTATGTATATTTATATTCTAAATGTAATTATTTGTTTCACTGCAAATGCTCACCAGTTAAATCAATTCCAACTGCTGCACAACTGGCAATCATCCTGATACGATAATTTTATTTATACTGATCCTAAAAGATAAGATACTGCAGATAATTATGCTGTGATTGAAAGATTATAATTTAGCAAAATATATGATGCGCGAAAACATATCCGTGATTACTTGATTAAGTATAATTAGGTAATAATTGATTGTTATTGGGTGAACAACATTTTTTAACTATAAAATTAATGTTTTTTTTTTATGTTGGCACAACAAAGTGACTCCACTCTACCTTCTGATCGAAAGTAAAAAGTGGAGCCTAAATAGCGGCGGCAACGAACAGGAAACCAGCATCAGTTACTTGTCAGTTACCACCGCGTTGCTAACCCGCGAAATACTTCTTCACGCTTTGCATATAGGGGGCCAAGTTATACGTATACATTTAGACCAAACGAGCATTCGCTGTTCTATCCCCCCCACTCTACGAAATTCGATCGTTACACAAAACGTGATTCGTTGATTTCGTAGAGCGAGGGATAGAATAGCGAATGCTCGTTTGGTCTGAATGCACCTTCAGAGGAAACACATGTGCCAGTAAAGAATTCCATTTTTTGTGAGAAATCGGTCAATGCAAATTATATTTATACAAAATCTTGTCATCAAATTGAGCATGAAGACATACTAAATGCAGTTATATTAAATTTTATAGAGCATATTATTATATTATTACGTTTTTACATACCTTCTTTCTGAAAACAACTGTTCTGCCACAGTTCTGCTCACAAACTGATTCGATGCTACACCAACACGTTACTATTAAATTGGTGTCAAAATTAAGATTCAAATAGTATTTAAAATCGTAACTTGGAGAGATATCGCATTTATTTTGTTACTAAATATCTTTTCACTGTAAAATGCATCTAAACAGTCTCGACATGTATTCATTAGTATAATAACATTTAATATTATATTCCCATCCTTATATAAGTAAACCCATGATTGTAAACGCCATATGAATAAGGGAATTGTATGAAATTACATTGTGTTATAAGCAATGATTACTTACCTGTTAGATTGTCCATATCTACCGCCAATATGAAGTGGCTGCTAGCATTACTTTAAAATGCGGTATCTATTGTGTGGTTGACGTCACCAGTTTTACCCATAGTTTTCCTTCTGATGTTTATTGTACGTTCTGGGCAAGTTGTGAGTAAATATTATATTGTCTACGTTGTTATTGTGATGTAGAAACTACGTAGGTAGTTTCTCTTGGAGTTTACAATGGATGGGACTTACATCGGGAACGTATTATATTACGTATACATACCTACATCATCAGCCTGCCTCAGTCAACTGCAGGACGTAGGCCTCTCCTATTAACCATGCATTAGCAGGTAAAGACCCATAATCGCCACGCTGATTGGAGTTCGTAGTATTGTGTCCACTATGGTGACCCTGCTGCCCATCATCAATCTTCTATTAAATAATGGTCAGAGACACTTCAATCCCCTAGTCGACTCTTACGACACACACTAGAGAGAGTAGGATAGGTATTAACAGTTGAGTAATATTTAAGGGTCGGATAGATGTGGGAAATTTTTGAGATTCTGTCAAATTTCCCCATTTCGCACACACGCGCACTTCACGCACACTACCTCATTTTATCGAGCGGGGTCATTGACCCTTGGTGATTTTTTTAATGAAAGCGGCAGAGTTTGTAATTTATTACTACCTCTTTTGAATAATTACACTTGTCAAAGTACTAGATGGTAAAAAAGATAGAGAGGGATAGATTTTATAAGACTATCCTTGTCTTTTCGAGTCGTCTCAATGCAATGCAAAAGACAGATTTAATATATCGGGCTTGTAACCAATGCGTGTAATAGTACATTGTGCATCAAGGGAGGTAAGTACGGAATTACTAACGAGAGTGTTAGAAGCCCGACGCCATTAAGCGGAGGGCTTTTATGACTCGAGTTAGTATTCCGCTTACCGACCGTGATGCATACAATGTTTTTCATCACACTTGCCAACCAAAAAATAAGTTTTAAGACATAATATCTATTTTTAGCATCAAATAAACATTTTTCATTTCATTTCATTTCATAATATTATTAAATGACGTACTGTCATTTGTATTGCTCCCTAGGGAATTTCACTTTTCTATTACTCCCGCTACGCGCGCAAGAAATGGCGCGCTTAGACAGCAAGTGTGATGAAAAATATTTTTATAGGTATATAATAGTTCTCGCACTAGTGCGGCAAAAATCTGTACTGAAAATTGATTTTCAATACAGATCAATCAATTTGTTACAGTCACCATCAGATATATCTGAGCGACCACGGCACTCAAAAATATCTGAGCATGCCAATAGAGGCCTGCTCAGATATTTATGAATACCCTGGCCGCTCTGCTATATCAGATGGCGACTGTACAGCATCGTATTCTGATTAGGAAATAGTAAGAGAAAAAAATCCGCGGAAGAACAAAATTGACTTCGTTCGAGAGTATGCCTGTTTGACCAACTGGTAAGGCAAGCCCACGTCTTGTTGTCCACTATAATTTAAAAAAAAAAACTATTTTTTCTGATCGGAACACGATACTGTTGAATATAGGCCCTAAGTATTCACTACCACCAGCTTTTCGTAGACATTCAACTTTCCCACTGCTGTGTGCGTCAAACGCACAAGAGTCCACCAACGATTGCACATGCACAGTGCCAACGACGCACATTTGCGAGTCCATACTAATTAGACATTTGGGCATTTTCGCGAGAAGAGATCCAAAAACTTATTTTTCTGAAACAGGTAAATTTTATGTTTTTCCTGCTCAGAATCACGAGCTCTTTCGATCCTACTAGAAGAAAAAAAGTGTCCCAACTTTTTGTTTCTATTACGTAACCGTTTTTCAAACACTTTGTACAGCGGTTACAAAGTGGAGAGCATGTAAAATGTATGAAAAATGTGGGACCATTTTTTTCTTGTACTTTTTTTCTCCTAGATTGAAAGAACTCGTTATTCTGAGTAGGAAAAACATTAAATTTACCTACCTTAAAAAAAATTTTTTTTGGATCTCTTCTCGCGAAAATGCCTATTTACAGAATTCGCTTCGGTGTAATGTTTGGTGAAGTAGTTTCCGTGAAAAGCCAAATGAATGGAATTATGAATTACATCTGTATAATTATTATGTGACTTACCAGCAGTTATCAGGTTTTAGGGAGCTTATTTTACTAAATTAAATTGCATTCATTATAAAAATAAAAATGCACATAGGTAAAACATTAAGACTTTTATTATTTATTATACACAATTACAACTACTGTAAATTGAAGAATTACAACATATTGTGAAGACCGAGTGGCCGAGGGGTACAGGCATCAGCCGCGAAAGCTGAGTACGTGGGTTCGATCCCCACCTCGGACATAGGGTGATCTTGGTCGTTTTTCTTTGGTATATGACATCTAATATTTATAATTTGAAGAATTACAGTTAAAAGAAAAAAATAGATCCTAAAAAAAATATTACATTCACTAATTTAAATATTTGATGTCATAATATAGGTACTAAATAAACAATATCGAAGTTTACCAACGCCAGAGGTGGGATTTGGAGCCTCGTCCTTAGTTTTGCGGCTATTGCCTATACCACTCGGCCACTCCAGTGGTTTAAGCATCAGCCACGAAAGCTGAGGACGTTGGGTTCAAATTACACCTCTGGCGTTGGTAAGCTTCGATATTTTTTCTGTGGTATATGGGATCAAATATTTAACTTTATATAGGTACATCGTAGTGTTACTACCTACTTAAAAAAATAACTTAAAAATAACATTTCGTTGAGATATATTGCAGTCTGTGTTTTTTGGCGGCATCGGCCATACAATATGCTGCTACTCTTTCTCACCACTAACAGACTGTGTTTTGAGTTGCCAAATACAGGGTGTTTGGTTAGCAATGTCGGAGCTTTTAAGGGCTTAAACTACAATCAATTTCATCGACAAATTACCATACAATTTTTTTTTTGTGCCAACGATAATTAAATGGCGGCCATTTTAAAATTTCAAACAGACGAATACGGGCGCACGTGATATTTCTGGAATTATACGTTTGCTATCGGTCCTATCCTTGCAAAAAAATATCGTTAGAGAGTTCATTAGATAAGCAAACTAATTAAGCTAATCATTTGACTCAACTATTTGAACAACAAGGCTAAAAAAATTTTTTATATTAAAAATAGTAAAAAATTCACCTTAATTTTTCAATTAATTTAATTTTGCATAAAAACTAGGTCGTTAAGATAGGTTTTTGGTGTTGTTATTTGTTAGTACAGGATGTTAGCTAAAACACAGCACCATAATTACGGTTATACCTTAAGTACTTTAGGAATTAGAAGTTCTCAAACATGCACTGGATGAATGGAAGGCGGCCATTTCACTAGTCAGTACACTGCTGACATTCATTTGTTTATGGATTTTGCATCGGTAACGCTAAATGCAGCTGTTTTGATGTATGTTTGAGCACTTGTAGTTCCTAAAGTGCTTAAGGTATAACTGTAATTATGGTGTTATTTTTTAGCAAACATACTGTACTAATAAATAACAATACCAAAAACCTATCTTAACGACCTAGTTTTCATGCAAAATTAAATTAATTGAAAAATTAAGGTGAATTTTTTACTATTTTTAATATAAAAATTTTTTTTGCCTTGTTGTTCAAATAGTTAAAGGAGGGAAAATCATTTATTAACAACAATATAGTAACAAAGGATAAATTAATTGTTATCACGCAAGCACTGATGGAGATATTAGGTACTCTAGTCAGGTAGAGGAAAGATTGGGTAGGGCTGCGCCATCTTTTAGGCCAAATAAGTTTTTGAAGGAGTTAAATTTGTGGCGCGTACCCCGAATACACATGCTTGTAGCACGGAGTATGGAAATTATAATTTTCGATCTAAGCCAGCCCATTGTTCAAATAGTTGAGTCAAATGATTAGCTTAATTAGTTTGCTTATCTAATGAGCTCTCTAACGAGTTTTTTTTGCAAGGATAGGACCGATAGCAAAAGTATAATTCCAGAAATATCACGTGCGCCCGTATTCGTCTGTTTGAAATTTTGAAATGGCCGCCATTTAATTATCGTTGGCACAAAAAAAAATTGTAATTGAAACAGCTTTATGGTTTACATCCATACTATCAGCGCAGCGTTCATCAGAAGTATCAGAACTGACATTTAATTTCTCTTGCACATTTCACACCGAAAATTGAATTTCGAGTGCAGTCCCTTTCATTTTTCAGATTTAATTTTCATATAAGAAAAAATACATCCAAATTATGGGCCATGATCATTGATCTTAGCTAATTGATCCAGAAAATGTCGTACATTAATTATCCGTCGCCCTGTAATTGGACTATTTACATGACTAGTACCTTTCTCTATAATAAATTCATGCTGTTCCTCTGGCAACTCCTGGTTCCTATAATAAAAAAGTTAGATAAGTTATATTATTAGTCAGCCTTCTCCGTAGCCTACTTAGTAGTGAATGTGCTTACGATGCTGGAGGATCCGGGTTCAAATCCCTGCGAGGGCATTAAATATTAGAGTATTTATTATCAGTATTATCACAACTCGAAAAAGGGTTGATTATCTCTAATCCAAGCCGAATCCAGGAAATTTCATATAACATTAAAGACCTTAAATATGGCTAGGAATACAGCATTAAAATATGTCGCAACACGCAATGCTCGCGAGCAGCCTGTACTCGTATGTACTGATCTATTATACAGGGCGTCCCACGGCGATGCCACATGGAGGGAAAGTACCTTAAATATCATAGATAGCATATTTTACTGAAAGAATATTCCTTTTATGTTTAAAACTGAATAAAACAGCATTCATTTTTTTTTTTTTAATAATTGTATGGAAAAAAAAAACGCGACGTCGGAGATCTTACTGAAAGAAGACATTATTTCGATTTACAAAAAGAAGTTGAATTGCATTTTGAATTATTTCATGGTTAACCCGGGAATCGAACCCGCTACATTCGAATCAGGAATCGAACCTGCTAATGTATGATATCACATAGCTAAAATTCATTGGCCGTGTGGTGACACTGGTGACGGCAGTAAGAATACATTTGTCACCACCCCAGCTCCTCCTGCGGGTGTCGTAAGAGTCGACTAAGGGATTGAAGTGTCACTGACCATTATTTGATAAAAGATTGATGATGGGCAGCAGCGTCATCATAGTGGACACATTACTGCGATCGCCAATCCGCTTGCCCAGCGTGGCGATTATAGGCATGTGCCTCCTAATGCGTCCACACGCGTAATTAAAAGGAGAGGCCTAAGTCCAGCAGTAGACTGTCATAGGCTGATGATGATGATATGATGATAAAATGCATAACTCCTGAACTATTATAGATAGTCTTCTAGAAAGGTTCAAAATGGCGTTAAAATCCTAAAACCAAAAAAAATCACATACCAACTTTTGTAGCTGTGCCTACGTTATGTACATACGTATGCTTACAAATATTGCAACGATTAATTGAACCAGATTTTGGTGGGCCGATTGTGGTGAGAGGAGAAGTATGCTTACTTAACTTCGATAACAATACAATAGATGAACCTGACCTGATGAAGAATTGATAGGGCCAATTGAGCTGAAGTTTAGTATGCCTTTGGTGACAAAACTACTATAAGGTGTAATAGTGCGGGTTTGATGAGGAGTTGGAGGACGATCATAATATACTGTATGAGTATTACACCTTATTGTAGTTTTGTTCGGTTCATTCTTAGAAATCGATGACTAGCAGAAAGCTGTATCCTTACACATTGTCTGAGGCGGTTTCATTTGCCAGAGGAATTCCGTTGTTTAGGTTTGCCTCATTTAATGGGGTAGACTCGTTGACTGTGTTTCATTAGTAGGATCGTCCATTAATTCTATAAAACATTTAAAAAAATTAATAGGACGTTTTAAAGTCACCATAGCCAAAATGACAAGAACGGAAACCTTATAGATTCGTCATGGCCGTCTGTCACAGACGATTTACTCTCAAACTGTAAGTACTACTAGAATAGGAGATCTGGCTACAGGAGTCATAATCATAATAATTCCGCCAAAAACCAAGTACATTTTTTTTAGTTCATCTTCCGTGTTTTTTTAACATACTATAAGAGTATAGAAAAATCTAAGTTGATTTTTTGTTGATCCTGAACAGAAACAGGATCGATTGGCATCAAAAAAAGTTTTTTAAAAAGGACAATTTTTTCGCAACCTGTATGATTTTTCCAAAATCAGTAAACGCCAATTTTCATTAATTTAAAATCGAGGAAGGTCTTATAAGACCATTTTCGGATAGCTACGTACTTAGTACGGTCAAATCGTACATTAAACTCGCAAAACATGTAGTAAAGCTGCATTTTTGGTATGTTATTTAGACACCATAGGGCAGTATAAAACCACATTTTGCAAGCAAAAAAAAGTTGTGCTAGCTGCGTTATACGTGAAAAACTGTGAAATTTACTGTCTATTTTTAGTTTCTGATTTTTATAAAAAAAGCCTTACGTTTTTTGACAATATGTATCAAGTAACGTTTAAAGATGAATGAATTTGTAACAAGATGAGATAACATGCATTACCGTAGGTTTTATAGTTTCAGAGATTCGAGACTTCAAATAGTACCCTGTTTTGTAAACTAGGTAAAATGTTGAGTTTTGCTAAAGTTTTTGGTTTAATATCGCCTTACCTAATTATGCTACGAAAAACATGAAATAATTATCTTATAACGCAATTAATATTCTTTCATTTAAGGGTAAAATCAGGTCAGTAAACTTTGTAATTGAAACTAAAAACGCGAAATTCAAAAAGCAGGAGGTCCGCTATCTAAGTTTTTCATACAAATGGCAAGTCGTGTTGCAAAGCTGCAATTTTTGTATATTACATAGGCTCTATAGGGATGTACGAAAATGCATATTACAAGAAGAAGAAAAAAAGGATTTAGGTATAGGACGTAAAAAACTGAAAAAAAAATCGGACTTTTTTAGTTTTCGACGTTTACCTAAAAAACTATAACTTTTTGATACTAATTGCTACAAAACTATGAAAGAATATTAAATTTGAAAGGATTTGAGCTACCTTGCATTACCCTAAACTATATATATTTAGAGATACGACATTTCAAAATGTGCCCTTCATTAACTTAAGAAATAAATGCATGTTTTGAAGCCTCGTGTACCCCCAACTATAAGACTTACAGTAATTGTTATCGGCTCAATTTGTTCCAAATTTAATGTAGTTATTATCTACAATTACTTTTTTTTCTTAGCGCGAACGTTTTGCCAATATTTAGTGAATAGCTTTAACGTAACCTAAAATTTGTTTATGTTTTGATAAAGGGGCACTTTATGAAATGTCGTATCTCAAAGTATATATAACTTACGGTGATGCAACGTAGCTCAAATCATTTCAAATTTAATGTGCTTTCTTAGTTTTATAGCCATCAGTATCAAAAGATAATAGATTTTTAGTTAAACGTCAAAAACTAAAAAAAGTGCGATTTTGTTTCCGTTTTTTACGTCCTATGCCCAAATATTTTTTTTGTTTTTCTTTTAATATGCATTTTCGTATATATCTATAAGGCCTTTATAATATACCAAAATTGCAGCTTTGCAACTCGACTTGCGATTTGTATGAAAAACTTAGATAGCGGGCCTCCTGCCTTTGGAATTTCGGGTTTA
>JALPQI010027274.1:0-14190 GCA_025490895.1 Thaumatotibia leucotreta
TCATAATTTAAAACATTCGACAAACTTCACACACAGAAAAATTCTTTATTTTGACGGTCCTAAGCCCGTGCTGTCTTGTAGTGCAAGTATGAAGGAAGATTTGGGAGGTCATAATCATAAGTTGATACCCAGCGCACATTACGCCGCCGCACCGTTTTTCCAACCCGTCATGCCGCGGGCGATGACATTGTAAACAAACAGTTGCCAGTTCGTGTGTTATGCTAGTTATGTACATTGATAATGCGTAATGCGTCCAATTTTCTTGTTAGGTTTGCGGATAAGTTCAAGCATCGGTATTTTAGTTTTTTTGTTCTAAAGGGGTGGTAACAAAAAATGCTAGTATTCTGTAACTTGGACTATCTATCTATCTATCTATTCAGCCCGTATCCACCCACTGCTGAGTATAGGCCTCTTCTTTATTACGCCACTCTTCTCGGTCCTGTGCTAACCTCATCCACATCTTATTTGTTGTGCGGCAGATATCGTCAGACCACCTTGTCGATGGCCTGCACGCCGACCTTTTTGCCCACCTTAGCCACCATTCAGTAACCTGCCTTGTCCATCTCCCATCTGTTCTTCTCGCCAAGTGTCCCGCCCATCTCCACTTCAGTTGTGTAATGCGTTTACCGACGTCCAATACTTTTGTTCGGCGTCGGATTTCGCTATTGCGGACTCGATCGACAAGGGATATGCCCAACATGGCTCGCTCCATGGCTCTTTGTGCCACGTTCATTTTGTGGAGCAATCCCTTGGTGAGAGCCCAGGTTTCCGATCCATAAGTGAGGGCAGGCAGCACACATTGGTTAAATACCTTTGTTTTGAGGCATTGAGGGATCTTGGACTTGAGGACGTCCGCAAGGTTACTGAATGCAGCCCATCCCAACTGGATTCGTCTAGCGACCTCTTTCTCCAATATTCCTTGGCCGAGAGATAAACAATGTCCAAGATATACATAATCATCCACAATCTCCACCTGGGAATTTCCAACAGTGATGTTTGGTGTTTCAAGTGGATGATTAGTCATGATCTTGGTCTTGGACATGTTCATCTTAAGGCCAACCTTCGGAGATGCTACCCGAAGTTCGTCGAGCATATCATGGAGGTCTGCAACGTTCTCAGCTAGGAGGATCAGGTCATCTGCGAACCTTAAATGCGACAGTCTCGCGCCATTGATATCGATACCTCTTTCGCTCCAGTCTAGAGTCTTCATCACGTCTTCCAAGACACTTGTGAAGAGCTTGGGCGAAAGGGTATCTCCTTGGCGTACACCCCGCTTCAAGGGCACGGGGTTGGTATGTTGGACTACTATTACGTATGTTGATTTTTTGTACTGGTGAAAAAGTAACCCTGTATATAAGGCTCCTTTCTAAAGTGTCAAAAGTTAATTCATAGAAATTTCCTACAATAAAAACGCTTGCGTGCCTTGTCTGCATAAAACAATTTTAATTTCTATCCTGGTCTGAGATGCGGAAGAAACTCAATGAAGAATTTATGGACTTACTTACTTACATTGAATAACATGGGGCAGTAGCAACTCCTCAACGGGCCGCTGAAAGGCCGACTCTGCTACTTTAAGATGCAGTGATCCAGAGTTCTCCATCACCAATTGTAGTGCAACAATAAGTGCGAATCTCATTGAACAATCCTCTTCTAAATTCATTTTGAATGGTACAAATATCTGTTTTTCAAGCTTAGGTGACGCTTGGACGTTAATGGCACGCGGAGCCAATGAGGTACTTAGACCTTGGAATTCTAGACCCCCAGACACAATTACGTCTATATAATTACAGCGTCTAACGGGTATAAGGTTGGTCCCCGAGTCTATAGACGCGCGGTGTATTTTAGGATCGATAACTAAACGCTGCAGACGAATAGGTACATAAAGGGCGCGTGAATCGGTACTGATGAGACCAAATTGCAGCGTTGAGTCCATAAAGGATATCCAATTATTGTCCCATTTTATCAAACCTCGGGTTCCGCGCGCATCTGAGGATTGTATCCCTCGAAACAAGCCCCTGTAGTTGTAGCCGCGGAGAAGAAATTCTTTGTAAATATCTTCAGAATCAAGCGGCTGGTCTTCATGACATTCGTCTTTGGTTTCGTCGTTGGGCAGGCGTTCTGCTGCGGGATTGTCGGTGAACCGCACCAAACCTGTGGCGACAACTGCTCCACCCTCACAGATCTCAAATTCGCCCGTAGTCCTCAACACCGTGATGATGAATCGCACTGGCGATACTCGCGACATGATGGTAGCGCGATGAAACTGTACGTTCTTGAAGACCACCGCCGTTTGTTCTATGTCCGAATTGTTCATTTTTGCCACCGTACGCCAGACTAGCATCTGCTTATCAAAAAAAGTCATGAGAAAGGTAGTGACAAAATAAGTACCTATACATTCCCTTTGTTCGTGAGGTTTTGAGTCTCAAAATAGGTCCCCTAGTAGGTTTTAGGAAATTTTAGAAGGGTTGAATTTCTTTTGATAATATTATGTACCTAAATACCTACTAGATGCTATGTAGGTATTATAACTACTTTACAACTACAACTTCTGAAACCTGAACCTATTTCTAAAAAAAACCCCTATAAAAGCTTTATTCTGCTTACCAAAACCTCACTGGCAGCGGGAATGCACTTAATATTTGGCCAATGAACAGAAATTAGATGCAGAGCGGGTAAAATTTTAAGCTCACTATATATCCTGTGGCTGGAAAGAGGACTCTTCCATCGATATTGTGTCCGGCGATGAAAGCATCTTCAGGGTTGTTGAGATCGTATTCGACGACGTTCTCGCAGGAGCCGGGGCCGTTGAAGTCGGGCACGCTCCATGCGCAGGAGTGGTCCCAAGTCACGTGGGATGCGAGCCCGGGAGTACCGCGGGAGACGGGCCAAGATACTTTCGGGTACAAGCGCGATACCTTGATACAGGAATAAAATAAGGTGCCGTAAAACCACTTTTTTAATTACATTCCAAAAGACATTCTTATATTAATCATGCAATTCTTTGGGCAAAGCTCCTCCTTAACGATAAAAAACCAATAAGAAGATTGGGGCGATTGGGACTGATATGTTTAGGTAAGTAGGAGCTTTAATTGTGGGCCACGCCACAGTTGAGGATTGTCTTTCCAAAAGGGCTTATTTATTTCCACTCTGTTAACAATTTTTTTCTGTTTTCATAAGAAAAATAATTTCTAGTTTCAAAGTTATAACGTGATAAAACTCTCCTCAGTTGTAGTAGGTACAGTCAAGTGCAAAAATAAGTATCGAAAGAATCCGCTCATAAATATGTTACGACGTTCTTATTACACAGAATTAGAGTCCACTGGGACATATTTTTGAACATTTCTGTGTACACCTCATTTTGTCTTTGACTGTACCTAATGGACTACAATCGGCCATTTCTACTGTCAGTCAACCCAATTTTAGTGGTTCTTTCGTAAAAAACGTAAGTCACTAAACAAAAGTCCACGAAAAAATACAGCAACATCATTGCCCCAACGAGTCCACGTCAGCCTAAGTCTCACCTGTGGTTGGGCCCCATGGACGTAAGTTTTGCCCACAGCGGTAAGCAGGTGCACGAGGACATCGGGCGAGTCCTGGTGTATCAAGGGTACGTGGGCTGCCTCTGGCATCGCACGTTTTAGTGTTGCCTACGAAGGAAAGTTAAGTAACAGGTGAACGAACTCAAATCGAAAAATTTGAGGGTTCATATTTTGTAGGTATATGGACGAATATCGAATGCATTCCAGGGTGCGCAGCGAAGATGACAATTGCGAAAGGCAACAAGGTCTTTGTCGCACTAATAGAAAGGGTGACAGAGAGAGAAACGGCGCTACTGAGCCTTAGCGATTGGCATCTTGGCTGCGCACTCAGGTAGAGGGCTGGCGTATCTTGTGTTTATGCGGCCTTCCTGCGGCTTTCCGCCTCTTTCCACACATCAGGAGACCAGTAGTAACAACAGGTGGGAAAAAATCCCAGTTGTTACCACTGATGTCAGATGGATGGTAATAGGTGGGAGTAACCCTCTAAAAGAGACGGGTAGCAGAGAAGGCCGTCTCTATAAAACACAGTGCTAAGGTTACTGGGAAGAAAAGTTAACTTTATCTGTTTCTAGGTCAAACTAGTATTGTACCGAGGAGAAGTTTCATAAGTTGCGAAACTTCCATAGATATGGTTCTCGGTAACCTAAATTTAACAAAACCGAGTGGCCGAGGGATACAGGCATCAGCCGCGAAAGCTGAGTACGTGGGTTCGATCCCCACCTCGGACATTAGGTGATCTTGGTCGTTTTTCTTTGGTATATGACATCTAATATTTATAATGTAAATTTAACAAATAATCTGATCAAGCCAGGACCGTACTAAATACATTTATTGGTTATATCTATATTTACTGCCTTGTTTACTTATTAGCGATAATAATTATATATAATTTTTATAAGATATGGAAACATTCTCAATGGGAATAAATTGTCGTAACTTTCGAGTATGTTCCTGCAATTTAAAGAATGTTCTGCAACTTTTACATTGGTAGATCAAAAGTAGTATTACTGTAGACGAATTTTTAGAAGATAAATAACATTAGCGTCTTTCTACCTTATCTACACCAAGTTTATAATATTCATACCGTAAGTCCCAAATCTAAGTATTTTATTTTTATGCATCGTGATTCTTACATATAATGAATAGATGTATAAAAATTAATGAGCATTAGCTTAGCATTAGTAAAGTTATAAGTTGGCAATAATGTTTCTTGCCATAGTAATAATAATTTAAGTTTTGTCCACAAGTACCAAAGTAGTAGATATTTAACACCTGTTATGTAGATACTAGATAGTAAGTAGTGATAACAATTAATGTAAATGTATTTGTTACGCCCATCAGGGTTCATGTTAAATATGTTGTTCATGAGTGCAATTTAATAAATAAATGATGATGATAAATGAAAGTAATACCTGTAGCAGTGCGTGCGGCGCGACCTCCACCAGCTGCGCATGCGCCGGTACCAGCGCCAGCGCGGCGGCGAACAGCACCGGCGACACCAAGTTGTTCACGTGGTACTCCGCACTACTCACTTTTGCTGCAGCAATCGGTTAGGCATGGTTAGGCGGGTGTCGTAAGTCGACTAAGGGATTGAAGTGTCACTGACCACTATTTGATAAAAGATTGATGATGGGCAGCAGCGTCAACATAGTGAACACATTACTGCGATCGCCAATCCGCTTGCCCAGCGTGGCGATTATGGGCATTTACCTCCTAATGCGTCTATACGCATAGTTAATAGGAGAGGTCTACGTCCTGCAGTGGACTATCATAGGCTGATGATGATGAATAGGTTAGGCTTTAGGATCCACGAACCAGATTAATATCGACAGAACTGAAGACTTTGGAGAAAGGAGGACGATACATACGCTTCTAAAACACGAAAAAGGATAACATTTAGGTTAAGGATCATTCTTTTCAAAGTTGTCCCCCCACTTTTTTGTAACATAGCTATTTTGCATGATTTCTACTCAGAATCGTAAGCGCTTTCGCTGCTAATAGGAGAAAAATGTTGTCCGGAAATTCACATATAGGTATTTTTCCGAACTTTCCATTCCATTACCGCCATATAAAATGTATGAAAAAATAACCTTGGGAAGAGCTCGCGATGAAAGTTCCAAATACAAAAAAAGTGATGGGACGGCTTTGAAACACTTGTCAAATTTATATAGCAATCATATTTGATTTTTTATATGCTGAAAATACGCTCACCCAGCTCCGAATCCCACTGGTCCTGCGGTACAGAGGACGAGAGCCATCTCTCGCTCCTCGGTTTGGGTTCAGGAATGACTTCCATCAGTCGCTGCAGCAGGGCTGGACCAACCTCCGCGATGTACGAGCTGTGGAATGCTATGTTTCCCGTGTTCACCGCCTTGACAAACACGCCTTCCGATGAGAGCTGCTCTACGAATTTCTTGACGGACAGCGCTGGGCCCGATATCTGTTCAAAAACATCAAGTACTTTGTACATCAGCGGTACGTACACTATTGTTTCATTTGATTGAGTAGCTAGGACGGTGCTAAAGCGGGTTTATGTACCTAATTGCTAAAAAGTTTAAAGCGTGCCACACACGCATCGCGATAGCACGGTCTCGTCGTTGATAGTGGAGACCTCTTAGACCTGGATTCTCCGACACATGTTTAATGGTTTATTTAAACGTATTTATATTTTATTGCTAAACATTTTGGCTTTTGATATGTAGTCAGGAGTAGTTTGCAATGTAACCAACTACGTACTGGTAGCGATCAGTTTGATTACCATGAGCTGCCTCCGTTTACTTTCTATCCACGACATATACACGAGAGAGAGAGCCGGATAAAAAATAAGTCCGCGTTAACAACGCGGCGGCAGGTCATCCATCGTACGGTCAGCATTCCCGGTC
Organism: Thaumatotibia leucotreta; assembly: GCA_025490895.1. Taxonomy (NCBI): domain Eukaryota; kingdom Metazoa; phylum Arthropoda; class Insecta; order Lepidoptera; family Tortricidae; genus Thaumatotibia; species Thaumatotibia leucotreta. The sequence continues at coordinate 6,422 of JALPQI010027274.1, forward strand.
TCACCGTGACGTTGTCCGGTGCGTTGTGGCAGGCCACTTCAACGCCTGCAGGGCAGCGGCGCTCGGCCTCGTCCCAGGAGAGGCCTACGGCGGCCATGGCCCCGGGCGCCGGCCTCGCGTCCAGCGTGCAGCGCCCGCGCCAGTAAGAGCATAGCACTGTTTGCTCAGCCGTCAGCACGTTATCCGCGTACGCGCATGCTGAATGAATTGGATACTGAATTGCTCGATTGATAATAATAGGTATATCAGAGTCATTACGATAGTAACTTTAAAATTTTGTATTTAATATTCAGATAGCACCTACTCTCTTAACTTAGCAAGCCGCCAAGTATTGGTTGTCCCTTTCGATCTTAAAAATAAGTGCCTTAATATAAACTAAATAGGTAGTTTCGTAATAGATGTTACCGTGTTTCGAGTTAGAGAGCTTGTCAAGAATAACGCTACAATCATTAATACTGCCTTGTTGTCTGAGTTCTAAGGGTATAAAATAGCTAGAAGGTATTATTTTGGGTTGCGACGTTATTCACGACAAACAATGTTATGGGTGGAACTCGATCGACTAAAATTAATGAGTCTGAGAATTAAACACAGCCACACGAATTAGTCCAAGTGAGTAAAATATATTGACGCTTGTCATGAACAACGCTATATTCCAATATAGTACGCGGTTGCAATTGGAATTTTAGTGCTTCATTTCAAATTACGACGAGATATATTATTGTCTAAAGATGCAGCGTTGTTCATATTTCATAATAAGCATCGATAATATAGCAGGTTTTGTGTTACGCATAAAATGATTAGGTACTCTAAAATGTTTACACAATTTTAAGAAAGAGTAATGAAAATCGAGTAAGCGGGTAGGTATGATTATGTAATAAAATACTAACCGATTTCTCCCAGAGAATGCCCGATGATGCCATCAGGATGCACGCTGAGCTCCCTTAGTACATCGACCAGCGCCACCTGAACGGCGGTGATTGACACGAAGCAGTTGATGATGTCATCAAACGCGGCGTCCGGGGCTTCAGCGATGACGTACTGGAGGTCCACACCGTACGGCATCAGTGCTGCCGCTGATCGCTTGATGCTAGCCGCGAACGTCGGCAGACGCAACAGCTCGCGTGCCATGCTGGGCCACTGCGACCCCATACCGCTCAACACGAACCAAATAGGACGCTCGTGGCTCTCCAGCACTTCTTGTACGGGAGTACCGAGAACGGAGTAACCACGCCGCGGGTGCCCTAAAATCGCCTGAGCATGTACGGCGTCTATAAGAGCGTGTAGTTCTGCATCGGAGGGATGCATGGCAGCTAACTGAAGGATTTTATCCACGGCCTCGTCAATGCGTCCAGATGCCAGCACAAGGCGTGGGATTGGGTACTCGGCGGGTGGTGGCCTCGCACCGCGCTGTGACTCTAGGATCACATGCACGTTTGATCCGCCGAGTCCGAACGAGTTCACTGCTACCAAGCCGCCCTCCCAGGGCGTGTTTTTGTCCACCACCTGAGCCACAAAAACGAAGATCTTTCATTTATTTCACTATATCGTCATATTCTATGTTTCCTAGTAATATGTACCTTGATACGGCCATCATGTAGTGCAGGGATGTTGGGATTCGGCGCCTTAAAGTGCAGATTCCCGGGAATGATACCTCGCTCCATGGCTAGAACTATCTTTGCGATGGAACAGAGCCCGGAAGCCATCTCCGCATGTCCCATGTTGGACTTGACTGAGCCTAGCAGCAGCGGCGTCTGTCGGTCCTTGCAGAACAGCTCCGCGATCCCTTTTACTTCCTCCGGATCGCCGACCTGCAATCACAAGAATACAACAACATATCACGCATCATCAGCTTCTTTCAGCAGTGTTATCATAGTGGACACACTACTACGATCGCCAATCCGTTTGCACAACGTGGTGATTACGGATATTTACCTTTTTATGTCTCCACTTCACACACGTAGGTAAAAGCAGAGTCCTATGTCGAGCTGTAGACTGAGATAGGCTGATGTTGTGTTGTGTGATGGTGAAAGTATCTACTGAAAGTATGTTTACAATGCATTGTCAATCAGTGTAGTTCGGTGCCGTCTAAAAAGATCCGTTCTATAGTTAAAAGACAAAATAATGGTTGACCTTTCATGGGTCACAATTACCTCAGTGCCTGTGCCGTGAGCTTCCATATAGGTTACATCCTGCGGGCGCAGCCCTGCCTCTTCGAAGGTTTCCTGAGCGAGTTGACGCTGCATGTTTCCAATAGGATAAGTGAAGCCCTCCGCTTTGAAGCCATCTGAATTCATGCGGGCTCCACGCACAGTGCAATATAAACGACGCGCGTTATGTCGGCGCTGCAATATAACGGCTATAACCGCCTCAGACCGAACGAAACCATTCGCGTCTGCGTCAAAAACTGCACAGCGACCGTCCGGTGACAATGTATTCAGTCGATGGAAATTTAGAGACGTGACGGGATTAAGACATATGTTCGTTCCAGCAACAATAGCGGCGTCGCACTGTCCTGCACGGATGGCATTCACGGCTTGTTTCAAGGTAGACAAAGAGCTGGAGCAGGCAGTATCGACAGCTATAGAAGGTCCTTTCAGGTCGTAGAAATAAGATATTCGGTTAGGGAGCATGGTGCGGCCGCAACCAATTATTGCGTAGCCGTTGATTTTGTCAGGATCGGCGCACCAGGGCACCTCACACTCGGAGGCTGCGGCAGCGACATAGACGCCGGTGCGGGTGCCTCGCAGCTCGCCGGGGCTGAGCCCGGCGTCCACGATGGCCTCGTGTGCCACCTCTAGTAGCAGCCGTTGTTGTGGGTCCATGAGGTTCGCTTGCTTGGCGTGGATGCCGAAGAACAAGGCGTCGAAGTGTGTTAAGTCTTTGATTTTACCATTGCGTTTTGGTAATCCGTGAACTCCTGAAAACGACACCAAATGCAAGCGTTTCGCTAAATAAATAAGTACTATACCCTCCTGCCACACAAGGGCCTATTCAAAGGCCTCACATAAAATAAATTATCTATTTTCTACACTATTAATTCAAAATTCACTGGCAAATGTAATTGTCTAGGCAGCAGGAGGATACAAATAGCGTATCTTGATTTGAGATTAGGTATTTATTTAACTTTATACACCGAATAAGTAGTTCAGGGTCAAGACAATTGGAACATAATGAAAAGATCACGCACCCGGAGTCCAGCGGCGGTTGTCAGCGGTGACAAGGTCCACTCCATCAAACAGCTGCTGAGCGAACTCCTCGATGCTGGCTGACTCGGGCAGCCGGCCTGACAGGCCAGTCAGCACCACATCACCCCCGCTACACGTCATGGTCTGTAGTAGAATATTGAGTTACAAGGGATCAACACGATGTATTTCTGACGAGGGCGTTCATTGAATCCCGAATAAAGCTATGGATTCCAAGATAGAATCCCGAACGTAGTGAGTGGAATCGGAAGTAGAATCCAGCGAATTGTGCGAGTAATAAGATATTCGAGCGTTAGTACTTAGATCGAGATTTTTAGGTGATATTAAGTACCTATGTACTTTCGCCTTGCAGCAAAAAAAAGGGGTTTCAAATCGAGGTGACCCAATCCTCAATACACCTTGCTCGGATAGCGTTGTGGGTTGTAGGTATGTTATGCACCTATATGTACCTGATTTCCTGATTGATTGATTATGAATTATGAAGAATACCTACCAAGTAAAATACCGGATAAAGATAAAAATGGTATATTCTTCAAGCAACTAATGGGCCCGACAGACAAATATCGAAATGGGGTTCGTAGCCGCTGCTACTGCCTTTTAACTACTTTCAAGTTCAAGACTTGAGCAAGTTGAAGAATTAGAATAATAGAGAAAATCAAATTGTAGACAAAACTAAGAAAATTATAAATTCAAGTTATTTGACTTTTAAATATCCCACTCCTCCCATTGAGAAAAATAAATAAGATTGGAGATCTTATTGACGAAATACGAATGTCTAACTACTTAATAAGTACTTACCTATTTACTTTCGGATATCGTGAAATGGGGTGTAAATATTCGCGGGGGAGTTGGATTGCGAATCCAGCTTCCAATTCGAATACCTATTCGAATATCCAAAACATTGCTAATATTCGGTCCATTTCAGTTATCGGTAATAATACCGAATAATACGGCATCAGGTATTCCAATATTTTTTTTTACACAAAAAATACAATTTAGACACTTTACAGCAACTATTACAAATGTACAATTCGAATTATGAAGTTTGCATCACTTTACGTGACCATTATGTGACATAATTGTAATATAAAACTATTTATGGATATTTTACGAATTTTATTGAAATTTTGGTACGTACCTATAACCAACCGTTTCATAAATTTCCTATAACAAACCAAAGGTTTCCCTAAATTAACCAAGCTGGCAGTTAGGATATCATCATCATATCAGCCGAAAGACGTCCACTGTTGAACTTAGGCCTCCCCCAAAGATTGCCACAATGACCGGTAGTGTGCCACCCGCATCGAGCTGACTCCTGCGACCTTCGCCGGGTCATCAGTCCACCTTATGGGAGGCCTACCCACGCTGCGCCTTCCGGTACTATACAACTTACCTAATAATCTCTACTCTAGTTATCTTTGTCGCTTACTGCAGGATAACATGTCTTATTTAAATATTTGACGTAAAATCCTATGCCAATCAAAATAATTTTACCTGCAATTTACACTCTTATCTTAAAACTTTTTACTTCTCATCTTAAAACTATTCGAATATCACAAATTTTTTTTTTTTTTTTTTTTTTCCAGCGTAATTTCATTTTTAATTTAATTTATTTAAACCTTTGGGAAACAAACAGGCATTATCAATACACATAGGTTAAACAAATTACAAATACATAAGCCACATAGCTTCCACTAATGAATATTAACATTTTAGTTGCTCAGGGACATTAATATTCGATTAATTGAAACTTTCGAATATTCCTAAGCTCTATGAACAATCATTCTTATTTTAAACAAGCTAAGAGTTGGCATTTGTTTTGCAACAGTCAATTCAAAACCGTATGTTGACTAAGATTGGCAATAAGTAGGCACCACTAGTATTTAACACTACAGTCTACTTGTTATGTAGATAGTATTGATAAAAATGAATGTAAATGTAGGTACCTATTTGCTACGCCCATCAGGGTTTATGTTGTTATTCATGAGTGCAATTTAATAAATACATTAAAGTTTGTGTTCATCACTGGTGCCTGTTAGCTAAAAGTGTCGAACTCACCCCATTTTAGAATAGGTAAGATACCTACTCATTAGTGCGGAGCGATATGAATAAAAAACGCTGCTTATTAATACAGAAATCACGTAAACCCCGTATTGCCATTACCTATTCCATAACAATGAAACGTCAATTGTGCGATTACTGTAGAAAACAAAGCCTGTTTATTCAATTAACACAAATGATTGTTAAAAGTTAAATAGATTAGCATAATGTTTAAGTAGGTATAGTCCATTTCAAATACGAAGGCCCGATGCCACTCGAAACTTTTGTCATTTAATTGGTCCACTACAAATTGGCACGTGTCGTCCACCGATTCACAATTGCTTTTAACAAATAGCTGAAGTTTGTAGATTTTTATGTAGGTAGGTAGGTATTCACTCTTGCTTCTTGCTACACGACTCAAAAATCAAACCGGCCAATACGAGTCGGACTCGCCCACAACACAAGGGTTCCGTTGCAGCAAATATAAAAAATTCAGTTAATAAAACCAATCTCAAAAACTACTTAATAAGAGATACTTTCGTTAAAGCAAAAATCGGTGATAGAAAGAAAATAATACCTACTACCGACGACTCGCTAGTCCTATTATTTCTAACTCGACATACCTAGTTCAGAGAACTAAAGTAGTTCTCTACAGAACCCCACCACAGCTCTGTGATTTAGACGCACCACAATCATTAAACAATTACATGGTCTGAAATCAGTAAGTACTTTAGGTGGCCTAGGCGAGAAGGCTGTACCTATATGTATACCGCCTGTACCCAACCAGTCAATAACCTATACGTACCTACTCATATTTTGTCTACGCACATAGACACGGGTCATACGCGGGGCGTAAATATATTATGCTTTCATTCTTTAGTATCTGTGATTTGTAGTAGACACTGAATTAACATCAGCTATGGGACTCGCCTACTGAGAATTTCGTAAGGTATGTTCAAGTATGTTGCGTTGCGGTAAGTGCGAACAATTTTTGGACTACATAGTAGTACGGTCAAATCGTACATCATTTTACCCTAAACTCGCAAATCAAGTAAAAGTATCGCTGCATTTTTGGTATGTTGTTTAGACACCATAGGACAGTATAAAACCATATTTTGCAAGCAAAAAAAAGTTGTGCTAGCTGGGTAGTACGTGAAAAACTGCGAAATTTACGGCCATTTTTTTGTTTCTGATTTTTATTTAAAAAACCTTACGTTTTTTGATATCATTTGTTATTAAACGTTTAAAGTAAAGACTAATAAATTTGCAACAAGTTGAGCTAACATGCATTACCGTAGATCTTATAGTTTCAGAGATTCGAGACTTTAAAAAGTACTCCTTTTTGTAAACTAGATAAAATTTTGTGTTTTGCTAACGTTTTCGGCTTAATATCGCCTCACCTAATTATGATACGAAAAACATGCAATAATGACCTTATAGCGCACTTAATATCCTTTAATTTAAGGGTAAAATTAGGTCAGTGAACTTTGTAGTTGAAAGTATAAACCCGAAATTCAAAAGGCAGGAGGCCCGCTATCTAAGTTTTTCATACAAATCGCAAGTCGAGTTGCAAAGCTGCAATTTTGGTATATTATAAAGGCCTTGTAGATATACACGAAAATGCATATTAAAAGAAAAACAAAAAAATAATTTGGGCATAGGACGTAAAAAACGGAAAAAAATTCGGACTTTTTTAGTTTTTGACGTTTAACGAGGGAAAATCATTTATTAACAAAAATATAGTAACAAAGGATAAATTAATTGTTATCAGTTATCACGCAAGCACTGATGGAGATATTAGGTACTCTAGTCAGGTTGACGTTTAACTATACTATACTAATTGCTATAAAACTAAGAAAAAACATTAAATTTGAAAGGATTTCAGCTACGTTGCATCACCGTAAGTTATATATATTTTGAGATACGACATTTCATAAAGTGCCCTTTTATCAAAACATAAACAAATTTTAGGTTACGTTAAAGCTATTCACTAAATATTGGCAAAACGTTCGCGCTAAGAAAAAAAAAAGTAATTATAAATAATAACTACATTTGAAACAAATTGAGCCGATAATTGGCCGATAACAATTACTGTAAGTCTTATAGTTGGGGGGTATACGAGGCTTCAAAACATGCATTTAGGTATTTTCTTAACTTAATGAAGGGCACATTTTGAAATGTCGTATCTCTAAATCTATATAATTTAGGGTAATGCAAGGTAGCTCAAATCTTTTTAAATTTAATATTCTTTCTAAGTTTTGTAGCAATTAGTATCAAAAAGATAATAGTTTTTTAATTAAACGTCAAAAAGTAAAAGAAGTCCAATATTTTTTCAGTTTTTTTCGTCCTTTGCCGAAATTCCTTTTTTGTTTTTCTTGTAATATGCATTTTTGTACGTCCTTATAGGGCCTATATAATATACTAAATTTGCAGCTCTGCAACACGACTTGCGATTTGTATGAAAAACTTAGATAGCGGGCCTCCTGCCTTTTGAATTACGCGTTTTTATTTTCAATTACAAAGTTT
>JALPQI010027275.1:0-20802 GCA_025490895.1 Thaumatotibia leucotreta
AGATGTGGAGCCATCTGTAAGAAACTGTCTGTCATGCCAGGAGGCGGTCATGATAATACTTGGACTTGCAGAGACTACTACTCATCCATACAGCAGTTTCTAGTTAATGTACCGATGCTTCCATCTAACCTGGGCCCACTTCTAGACGAAGAAGACAGCAATGCTTATGATAACATTGTGACGAGACACAGCTTAGTGCACACAGTGTAGTGACTTGAGTGAAATGTGAGAATATAATAGTGTACAAAAAAGTACTTTTACCTCTATTTGCATAAATTTTAAGCTACTATCGAAATTATTTTTAGACCCTCTTTATTTTTGTTGTACAAAATGTACCTAATTATTGATTAGCACTGCCAATCACCCATTGACATAGGTCAGTAAGTAGATATCAAAAGGTTATACCTGCTGTTAATAAGTATTTAAAATTTAACTAATAAAATTCATGACCGGGAGTACATCTGTAAGATCTTACGTAAGTTGTAGGGACGGAGCTATACTAAGGAATGAGATAATGATATTTACCTCTCATTCCTTAGTATAGCTCCATCACTCGAACTTACGTAAGAACTTACAGGTGTAATTCCGGCCTTACAATGGTGTTACTTTGATGCCTAGGTTTACGTTGATAAAAGCTTCCTTTCATAATAAATTGTACATATATATTAAAAATATAAATTGATTCCAAATGTGGTAATCGTAAAAAAAGTGGGATATCAAAGTACCCTATGCTTTGATACCTCATGTCATGTACATTTGAACATGTTGAACCGTAACATAACTCTAACTTTGATCGTTAATACAATACCTATAACACTTCAGAAAAAAAGGTATTAAGTAAGCCCTTATTGTACTTCTTACCCCCCTAGTGAAGCGATTCAAATTATATTCCTTTGTGTTGTTAGTTAATATGTTTTTAACTAATACCACTACTATGTATACATGTACATTAAAAACTGAAATTGATGTAATATACTAAAGAACAATACCAAGTTCATTGAAGACCAAGGTAGAGACGTCTGGCTTGTCATTGATTGCTTATGTCCAAGTTATCCGTCGAAAAAGCTGCAAAGCTGAGGGTCCGGGTACATGACGCTTTGGCTCGTATGGTCTTGCTCTTATTCTTTAGTACATAAGACCTAAGGTCAATGCGGTTAAGACCGTCTATCAGCAAAGTCCGTCTACCATCTTATTTCCATACCTAACTCAACAGTATAAGACGCATACGACTGACTTTCCTTAAAAATAAAATATGCCGGACTTTCCCATACTGACCTTAATTAAGTTTCTTGTCTTACCCCTTCCATTTTGTTATCTCCACATTTTGGGAGTGCGTAGAAGTATAAATATACTGATAGATCGAGGGATTGTGTACAGTAGAATGTTGTACCTTATTTAAAAATATGAATGCTGTATATGTTTTGTAGACGCTCATCAATCGCTATTAGTTAGCGAATCGTGTGTCCAAGCTCAGACCCAGTCCCGTAATATACCATGGTGACATAATCACTTACTGACGTCATAGGCGTCCGTAGGCTACGGCTAGCCCTTACTATTCGATGGTCAATGTGCCTGTTTACCACCAACATGGAATTATTTAAAAAACGTTATTACATCGTTAGTAACTGACAATTGTCACAAGGTTTTGATAGATTTCATATCTTGCAATACATTTTATGTTGGTGGCAAACAGACACACACGGCCCATCCGATGGTAGGTGGTAACCGTATTCTATGAACTCTGTATTTTTTACAATCGTCGCACCTGACACCATGATGAAATGGGGTCACTGGTGACTTTGACATCTGTGTCTGGTATACAGGGTCAAAACTGAAATTGTAAACTTTATAAAAGGGGATATGAACGTAACTTATTAGCGCAAAATATTTAGCTACTTTTTACTTTTAGAAGCAAATTATTTTTTATAACATTATTTACTTTTTACTGCGACTAACAGTAAAATAAAATGCAAAAATGTAGTTACAATGGTTACAGACAAATACCTTTTGTAAACGAACGCTACCATATTAATGATTGTTCTGAAGCTGATACCTACATAATAAAAAAATACCCTTGTGTGGCACAAATTTCCACTTCCGCTCAGCAACTTTTCGGTTATTTTCACCGCAAGCTTTAAATGGAATGCTATTTAACTTTGTGGTATAATATAACTGGCTAAGGGTCTGTGTCGCATCCCCGAATAAAATAAATATCTCAAATAAATGTTTGATGTAGGTATTGTTGATTTAAACGTCTGAGGCGAAGGATATATTGATCATTTTATCCGGCATATATATTTATTCGGTGAATGTAAAACAGGTCGTTGCAGATACGGTCTTAGGTCAGACATTGTAAAAGCATAGTCGAAATAATGGATTTTTTACGAACATGTTTTTATGTAAGTAAGTATATCCCAGCTAGAATTGGGGATACAATTTCCTTAACGCAACCATGCTACGGCTAAATTGCTGTAAAATATACGATGTTTGATAATTACAATGGAGAATGATTTATGATGTATTATCGGCCTTGAATGTAGTAAAATACAAAAATAAAGGTATTCATTTGGTAATGTCAATTAATAGACATAAATAAATGTGTTTCTAATGCATACGCTGCTTAATTGTGTACTGTAGTCGCACCATGAATTCGCAAGTATCTGTTTCGTTAGCGTTTACTGGATACGTAAAAGTAGCCCATCACGCAATATTTTTCTTTGTTACATTGTCCATGTCGTTAGCAGTGACAAGACAATAGTAAACCGACTTAATTGAAAAATACCTTAGTCCGCCTAAAGATTTGTCGTCAGTCTGGATTAATAATATTAAAACAAATGAACTACAAATGTATGCGCTGTGCACTGCACACTTCGAAGATCGTAAATTTCGTGGATTTGCCTCTTGTCACTTTGTATTGTTAGCAGATTTCGAAGTTCCTAAGCCTGAGTGCTCGCTGGCAAATAACTTATGAAGTTGCCGATTTCTAAGAATGAACTTTGAATTGAATTGAATGACAGTTATACATTAATTTGAGTGTCTTATTAATATGAGACTTACCATTTTTCCGATACTGCATTTTTTATAATAAACAGGGTGTAAGTCTAATACGGGCGAAGCTCTTAAGGGGTATTAGTTTACGACATAATAAATACATTCAAATAACTTTTTCTTAAAATCAGAGCAACAAAATTTTCCATACAAAATAATTCGGCGCGCAATGTAAAGCAACAGACGCGAGTTAAGCACTCGTTGACAGCTAATTTCAAAAGCAGATGACATAACTGCCAAATCAACAATAACAAATGTTCGTACCTACATTGCTGCTCCGATAATCTTAAAAAAAATCTGTGGGGTCTAAATTAAAAGTAACTTTAAAAAAACCTTGTAATCCATGATTACACTAGTGAATCCTATGCCTGGTTTAATTGATCGCCCGTATTAGATTTACACACTGTATAAGGCTCATTTGTAAACTGTGAAATGTTCATTCTTAGAAATCGGCAACTATACCTAAACGTCGACGCAAAGGCGCCGCTCGACGTTCGCCACTTATATGCAAAATGCAATTTCGAGTTAATTTTATTATGTCCAAGATACCTAACTGGGTTTATTACTAAAGCATTATATTTTCCTTAATAAGTCCAACCGAAAGTGAACGCAACAGGTCCCTTTGGATTGTAGCGATTTGTGGCCGGATACGTTAATTGCATAGATAAAAACCCTATAGACGTCGCATAGCGCACCCTTGCTACCACAAGTCAAGTGAAAAATAAACTAATTTAAAAAAAAAATCTGATTGAACTAATGAGTACGCCAAAACGGCTGCTTCACCCTCTCACATCACAGTCCGTTAATTTTGGCAATCTGGGCCCATTTCTCGAAAGCTTGTAACTTGTAATACAAGCGGAAGTCCTTAAACGTTTTATAGTGTCAAAAAGAGACTTCCACTTGTATTACAAGTTACAAGCTTTTGAGAAATGGGCCCCTGGCCTTCAGAGATAAATCCCCGAAAGCGAACTTCGGTCACTTCGGCGTTGGCGGTAGTAGCGAGCTGCCCTATACCGCGAAATACGAAATTCGCAAATTTCGGGGATTTTTCTCTATCACTGTAATGACGCTTTCGTTGGAGTGACAGAGACAAATCCCGAAATGTCGGTGTTCGCGGTAGCAGGCCAGCGCGCTTAGCACATGATTGGTGCGACAGTGTGTCGCGGTGACAGATTTCCCGTCTTATTCTAACTATTAATAAAAGAGGGACGGATACTCTATCTCGCCGCGACATATTACTGGCCTGCGTGCTTACCGTGAGCTGCCTATACCGCCGCCGTAAGATAAACATGGATTATCTTCTAACCCTCGCGCTCTCACCAATACGTGAGTACAAACGGGATGATATAAAGTAAGTCCGCGGCGGCAACTGTTAGCATTCGGACTTCGATTAACCTCGTAAGACCCAAAGTCCTATTTTTTGGGACAACAATTACAACGACCCATTACGTCATCTTTTACAAAGAAATTCGAATTTTATTTTTAGGGTCCCAAATTTAAAAAAACATGTCCTTTTCTAGGACACAGTTATCATTTAACTTGTCCTAAAAAAATTGAATAGCCCTTACGAGGTTAAAAACGCACAAAGCAATGTCTTAGGTTTTATTTTCGTCTAAAAAGTGACTGAGAATGTTTTTTGTAAGATATAAAAAATGTTTAATTTCAATTCTTATATAAATCGTATGTTTTGAAAAAGATTCCTCCTCATTTTAGGGCCATAATTTAACTATTTTCCCACATTCATTCAGTTTTCTTGTTCAATCTGTAGTTAAAGTGCCACAAACTCATCTGACGCAGGGACGGCATCGCTGCTCGATGAGTTTAGGATTGCCGCCGAATATTATCAGATCGGCGGAAAGTTCAATTTTCGTCCGTAGTTCTTAGAAACTTGCTCTTTCGTCCCTTGGTTCCAAACTGTCGAAAGTATTTTTTATTGAAATGTAATCGATTCTATTACTTTGCTCAAAGTCGAAACGAAAAGTAGAGTATTTAACTCGGGTGAAAGTGACCCATTGACCAGAAATATATCAAATGCAATGGGTGACTTTCGTTTGGACCCTCGGTTAACAATCTATTATTTCCCGGTTTTTAGATGACAATGATGGCATTGCCCATGATGTAAATAAATGTTCATTTTCGATTTGCTTTATGATATACAAATGTAATTATATCCTGCTAATATTATAAAATGAACGTGGCTTCAGTAACTGCTAAGGTCCGACCGAGATCTCGGTCTCGGCATTCTCGGCTAAAAATCGAGCCGAGATATCCCTTTCGGCTCTCGGCCAAAAATGGCCGGGGCTCTCGGCCGTGGCCGAGATTCGTAATGAGCTGTAATTAGTGAGCTTGACACCATCTCACGAACTTACTGCGATTTTATTATTGTCATATTTACATGAACTGACTTCAATTTCACTTTGAAACATCTTTAAAATGAACGGAAGGAATAATGTAGAGTAAGCGACCATCGATAAAAATACCTAACATTTGAATACCGGTTTGTGGATTACCTACATAAAAATTTTTTCAGAAAAAGTAAATATCCAAAAAAGATTGCTGTATTTAGTTTGACGTTGGATTTACTATAGGTATTTTATCCTTTCTTTTTATAAATCAAATTTCTTCTCGGTCTCGGCCGAGCTGTCGGACCTTAGTAATTGCCACTGCAGTAAAATTTAGTTCACGGTAGTAGGCGAGATAAGTTTGTGGTATTTACTAAACATAAGACAATATTACTCATGTTGATGATGAGGTCATTGGGTACTCATTGCTGCGTAGGTACAAAATTACAGATCTTACGGCATATAGATATTTTTGAGAATTGATAGTTTATAATAGGTAATATAATTATTATATGCTAAGTGAGGCGGATAGATGTGGAATAAAATTAATTCGTGAAACTTACCTAAATGTTTTATTTTTATTGCCTACTAGGTGAATCAACTCTTTTTTAATGTTATTAATTAGTTTGTCCAAAAATCTGTGTTGTACCAAATTGCAGACTTCTAGTACATACATACTAACGGCCACTGAGCTATGCTACGGACAGACAGACGAACATGGCGAAACTAAGGGGTCCCTAGCTAACTACGGAACCCTAATAACAGTGCAAATACTAAGTGAAACCACCTGAATCTTAAAAGTTTCGATACCTCGTTTAGGAAATATTGATCACCAACATCATGACATGAATGTGGACCTACTCCAAAGGCGAGAGTAAAAGCAGGCAAAAACTAGTGTGCACAAAAGACACTGATTTCTTTGTCTGAAGTATAGGTACCTACATCCCAAGAAACTCCTTAATAGCCCACCTAACGAAGACCAAAAGCTGCCTCTCGGGGGAAATAACTCGTGTATAAGCGAATTTTGGCATAGTTGTAAGAAATGGTGTTTTAAACCACATACTAAAAGTACTGGTGGTTAGGGGTGGAGCTAATGGGGGGAGGGGGGTGTAAAGGTCCGTATTTTTAATTTTTCGTTAATAACTCGTAAACCGTGGCTTATAGCAAAAAATGTTCTAGTACATAAGTAATCTACATAAAATTCTCTACAAAAAAGATATACGCATGTTTCCTCTGGGATCACTGTGTCATGAGATAAGAAAGCAAGAAGATGGACAATAAAGAAATAAACACGTTTGTTTAAGTAGGTATAGCACATACAGGATGCTCGCGAGCATTCCAAAAGATTTTAATGTTCAATTCCTGACCATATTTAGAGTCTTTAATGTTATGTATAATTTCCTGGATTCGGCTTGGTTTCAGAGATAATCAACCTTTTTTTCGAAATAAGTTTTTCGTCGTAACTCGTCATACAACTTCTTTTTGATTGCAATGCTACCACAATGTGTTTTAATATTACCACACCTTTTGCCTGGCAATCAAAAAATGGGAATAGACTTGACGAAATAACCTGTCCCAAAAAAAAAATTTAAATAAATAATTTTAACAGATTGTTGTTATGATAAAAAGTACTGGAAATGTAAAAAAGTATTCAAAAAGTGTAAAAAAAAGAGAAAAAAAAATATTTTTTTTGGTGGTATTTCACATTAGGTCTCATAATATTTTTTGTTTGTTTTGATGTCTAGAATGCATAGTTAAAATCTTTTGACGATGATTATAAGAATATTTTAGATTTAGAAGATAATTAGGAATTTTATTTTTACAAATAAGTATACAGGGCGCGCCCGGGCGCGAGCATTCCAAAAGATTTTAAGTATGCATTCTAGATATCAAAATAAACAAAAATGATTATGACACCTAATGTCAAATACCACCAAAAAAAAAAATTTTTTTTTCTCTTTTTTTTACACTTTTTGAATACTTTTTAACATTTCCAGTACTTTTTATCATAACAACAATCTGTTAAAATGATTTATTTGAATATTTTATTGGGACAGGTTATTTCGTCAAGTCTATTCCCATTTTTTTGTTTGCCAGGCATAAGGTGTGGTAATATTAAAACACATTGTGGTAGCATTGCAATCAAAAAGAAGTTTTATGACGAGTTACGTCGAAAAAATTATTTCGAAAAAAGGTTGATTATCTCTGAAACCAAGCCGAATCCAGGAAATTTTATATACATTAAAGACTCTAAATATGATCAGGAATTGAACATTAAAATCTTTTGGAATGCTCGCGAGCATTCTGTATGTGCTATACCTACTTAAACAAAAGTGTTTATTTCTTTATTGTCCATCTTCTTGCTTTCTTATCTCATGACACAGTGATCCCAGAGGAAACATGCATACATCTTTTTTGTACAGAATTTTATGTAGATTACTTATGTATTAGAACATTTTTTGGAGTTATTTACGAAAAATTAAAAATAAGGACCTCTACACCCCCCTCCCCCCCTTAGCTCCACCCCTAACCACCAGTACTTTTAGTATGTGGTTTAAAACACCATTCCCTACAACTATGCCAAAATTCGCTTATACACGAGTTTTTTCCTCTGAGATTCCTTCGTTTGGTGTACTATAACACGTTCGCCTCCGGTACTGTTTCACTAAGTGCTTATACTATGCTGATCGAAATTATCTGATAGAAATCCTATGCCAGTCACACGCATGTGTGACCGAAAAGATTATACTCCTATGCCGGCGACACAGCACTTGTGTTAAAAACGTTCGCATTTCTACGCCACTGGCATAGGAGTGAGAACTTGATTAATGCTAGTGGCAAAAGAATAAGATTACTTTGATCACGTATGTGTGTCACTGGCATAGGAGTACCGTTTTTTCGGTCACATATTGTATATTGTGTGTCACCGGCGTCGAACGTGTTAACAGCAAATAAAAAACCTTCTGTTCCTAAATTATTTATTTTAATATACCAAGTCCTTTTAACAATCCACGCACCTTATGGTACTTAAATACATATGTGTAAACAAAGTATCTTCTACCTTATAAAAATCTCAAGAAGAGAGGTAGGTCTCATACAATACATTTGTAAGTACGCAATACAAAGTTAAGTTTATTTCATATATGCAAGAAAACATGATTCAGTAATTAAAGGGGTATATTATTTAGTAATTCAGACTTGGGAACGGCTGTAATACGAAATATACAAACTAATAGAAAAACAACAATGACAAATTTATCTTGAAAAATGAATAAAGGTACTAAGCGCGATTAATGTACCATTCAGTTCGGAGTCGAGCCTTCGCCAGAGATCAGCCGGCGGCGGAGGCGCGGCGCCCTCATTGCACTAACTACATCTTCAACATCATTTAGCACACCATTATCGCTGCAAACCTAATTTATTATAATTTTACTACTTATTATGCAAATACACCAATTTAAATATTTTACTGTCTTTGAGGAAATATTACTACGGTACACTTTTTTATTGCACCAAATAGGGTACTTGCTTTTAGATATAATTAAATCATTGTACAGCAATAAATTATTGAAATCTGATATAATTTTCAAGAGTAAAAGTCGAGCTATTTCAAACAAAGTTAAATAATTAGGATGATTTTCTTTTAAAAACTTATTGTAAGTATCAAATTTTTAAACCTGAAAGACAAGTACCCAGCAATTGATTTGTTTGGTCCATGTTGACACAAGTTTCCTCTGATAAAAAAAAAATAGACACAGCAAGAAACGCATTCTTAAAAAGGCAATACACATTATTTCATTTTAAAATAACACTAAATTAGTATCAGTTCATTTGTTTATTTTAAATCAATTATGAGCATGTAAATAAATAACTTTGACGTAAATAAAATACGTATGATTTGCTGATAACACTTATAATTTATAATAATATTATGAGTATGACTTATTAGTTGACATTACGTTTAATATATCATAATTCATCGTTTCAAATTTATTATGTCGTACTCTTGCTTGGCAGAAATATATATAAACATCTGGATTAAAATATATAAGGTATTTTGCTCTAGATCAGGGGAGCGATGTCCGCAGAATAAGGGAGTAGAGGCGACGCCCCCGCGCGGGCGCCGGCGGCGCGGCACTTCTGTTCATTGTCGCCAGAGTTAACCTCCTGAGTGTTCCCATTCATCGTGACTTTCTTAAAATGTGCTATTACATATTAGACACTACTTGATATTATAAAAAAGAGCAAGCATTATTTATTATTTCTGATACACATACAAAAATATACATGTAATTTCATTTGTTTATAAAAGGAAATGTAATAAAATTAATAAAATGTATATTTACAGATTTTTTCAATAAAAAGAAATATCTGACAACACTGCCGCGTTTAATAAATTACAGAATAAGACCTATTTCATAATAGATTGTTTATAAAAGTTATAAAAATACCCAGTCGTGCCCAGGAGGTTAATGTTCACAACTTTAATTGATCGTCCTACAGTTCCATGAATTACCAAGACTACGCAAACGAGAAAGTTGAAGATCGTATGAAGCGTACGAGTGTATGGGATCCTTGGGGCCCTGTCGGTACGTGTGGAGCGAAGTGGGGGGCCTAGCGGCGCGCGCCGAACTCGACGGCGTCGTCGTCGGTGATGTCGCCGTGCTGCCACAGGTTGAGGCGCGAGCTCTTGGCGTGCTCCTGCGCGGCGCGGTACTCGCTGACGAGCGCAGCCAGCCGCCGGTCGCGGACGGCGTCCAGCAACACCAGACCCTCCTTTATCAGGTTCTGACAACAACGCATTCACATCAGTAAAGCTATTAAAGAATTCAATGTTTCATTTCTTTATTACTACATAGATAACAATAGCCAAACATTTCATATTAAGTTTTTTTTATTGATTTAGGTTCGGTTCAACTTTGGTTACTGTGTTTTTTCCATAGAAATAGTAAACTCTTTAAAAAAAAATACAAGTGTGGCGGTAGCATGTGGTATGCCAAAAATTTGTCAGCCTCCGTAGCCTAGTTGGTAGTGACCCTGCCTACGAAGCTGGAGGTTCCGGGTTCGAATCCCGGCGAGGGCATTCTTTGTGTATTTATTTAGCACAAATGTTTGTTCCTTGGTCATGGCTGTCTATGTATTTAAGTATCTATATTTATCTATCTATTATATATATCGTCGCCTGGTACCCACATCACAAGCCTTAATTGAGCTTACCGTGGGACTAGGTCGATTTGTGTAAGATGTCCCAAGATTTTTTTTTTTTTTAAATCACAAATAATTCGTAGTATACGTACTTGCGAGGATATAACACTAAATTTTGTGATTTTTAAGTTATTTAGATTTTTTGTTCTGGCTCAAAAAAAAACATAAAACGGTAGTTTTCATATCAAATGAAATGTCATAGAAATGGTCAACCGAACTCATTTTAATGAAATAATCCTTAAATTGTCAACTTTGGTTTCTTTGATTTTACCATAAGAACACTTAGCGATAAAAAAATTCGCAATCTAGGCGGAAAAACTTAGTATTCCAAAAAATCATAAACGTAGTATTATACGCGAGGATATAACGGTTGAGTTTGAATTTCGTGAGTACTCCATACAATTCCATACAAAATTTATCGAAAAAAATAGGACACTTTGTACTTAGTTGGCGGCTGTTTAATTGAATCGCGTCACGTCACGTCGCGTTGCTTCGCGTTTGCAAGGGAATCGCTCACCTAGACACCGCGTAACACGTGTAGGAATAGAGAAGCGTACCTTGCCAATGTCGAGGTTGGTAGCAGGGTCGAGCAGAGTAGCGGCGGCGGGCGCACCGCGAGCCTCTACATTGAGCAGGAGTCTCTTATTGAGTACGTCCATCGAGAAGGCGCGGACGGCTTCCTGCCGGTCCTCGGGGTCGGCCGGGAACTTGACGCAGCACAGCGTGTACCTAGGCACCGCGTAACACGTGTAGGAAGAGAGCGTACCTTGCCAATGTCGAGGTTGGTGGCAGGGTCGAGCAGAGTAGCGGCTGCGGGAGCGCCGCGCGCCTCTACATTGAGCAGGAGTCTCTTATTGAGCACGTCCATCGAGAAGGCGCGTACGGCTTCCTGCCGGTCCTCGGGGTCGGCCGGGAACTTGACGTAGCACAGCGTGCACCTAGGCACCGCGTAACACGTGTAGGAAGAGAGCGTACCTTGCCAATGTCGTGGTTTGTGGTAGGGTCGAGCAGAGTAGCGGCTGCGGGAGCGCCGCGCGCCTCTACATTGAGCAGGAGTCTCTTGTTGACTACGTCCATCGAGAAGGCGCGTACGGCTTCCTGCCGGTCCTCGGGGTCGGCCGGGAACTTGACGCAGCACAGCGTGCACCTAGGCACCGCGTAACACGTGTAGGAAGAGAGCGTACCTTGCCAATGTCGAGGTTGGTGGCAGGGTCGAGCAGAGTAGCGGCTGCGGGAGCGCCGCGCGCCTCTACATTGAGCAGGAGTCTCTTATTGAGTACGTCCATTGAGAAGGCGCGTACGGCTTCCTGCCGGTCCTCGGGGTCGGCCGGGAACTTGACGCAGCACAGCGTGTACTCGGTCGCGTACGGGGCTTCCACCTCCGGCCCGGTGCCCGCGGGCAAGTTCGCCAGCCGTGAGTAGTTCACCACCTGTCGACATCGCAGAAAAGTATATAGCGGCTACCGTCTGAGAGCTTAAATTGAACAGTAATAGTACATGGGATGCTATTTCTGTTCTCGTCCTGCCCAATGTAATTAATAAAGGACATATTCGAATATGTAGAACAAAAGAAGAGCGACTATATTTTCAAACTCTTTAGGTTTAAATTTAAATAGCTCTAACTTAATATGACGAGCAGGACGAGGATACATGTTATAAAAAAAAAAGGACAATGCTACAGAATTCTAGAATTTTAAAGAGAGAAGGATGATGTTATATAACATTTTCTAATTCCAATGTGGGAGGACTATAAAAATAACATCTCTTACATTCGGTTTTCAGCAAGAACAACCAAAAGTGAGTAGTACAAGCAAAACTATATTACTAACAAGATACTGTAATAGGACATTATGGCCCGTAGGTGGTCAACATTTTTGTTCGTTTTGTCAAAAAACGAAATTCACGCCATTCATGTCTTATTGAAACTTGTCAACATTTTGTACTATTACATCAGTTGGAAACTTTAACTAAAGTAATTAATATAATTATGTCTATACAATCATTCATTGGTTATCTTGTCTTGGATACTATTATCAAAAACATTAAGTGTAATCTAAGTGATAAAGCTTACCTCTCGGTTTCCATAATCAATGTAGAATATGTGAACCATTTTGTCCTCCGTGATTTTTTCTACTTTGGCTCTGTACCACTGGTCATCTAGAGAAAATAGAGCCGCACAGACTTGTCCTCTCCTAGGTACAAGTGATCCTGGTAGTGGTGCATTCGATTTGAATTCTTGGTGAATCTTTTCCATTAAAGATTCCAATTTTGCACCATTGTCAATATTTTGCGCATAGAAATGGCCTTCCGATGTAATCTCCGTGATGATCACTTTGTCGTATTTCACAGTTCTGTCCTGAACGGGGGCATTTTTCTCCTTTTCAATTTCCTTCTCTACTTCAACGTAATCCTTCCAGATACCGATTCTCTTTTTGATAGCGTTCTCTTCGGCGGTTTTTATCGCTCGGGCAAACTCGGAGGTCTCGGCAGTGTGGTGCATGGAGGCCAGGCCGTGCTCGACCAGCGCCACGGAGAGGTTCTCGTTGTCCACCCACAGCCAGCCGATGAAGTTGCCGGCCTTGTCCATCTCCTCGATGGTGACGACGACGTCGTGTTGCAGGCACTTCTCCTTGGTGTAGAGCAGCGCCTCCTCGCCGAAGGGCTCGGCCTCGAGCGCGCCGCCGCCCGCCGTGGGCCGCGCGCCGCGCGGGCAGTTGATCCCGGCCAGCAGGAATGTCACCAGAACCGATTCTTTCGGAATGTATATTCTCATCCGCGACCCGCTCGCTACGAATTCCACTGTAGCTTCCGTCTTTTGGGCTCTCTTTAGGAAGGGGAAGAATTTTTTAGCCTTTGCAGAATCGCCGCTCGTGTCTTGTATGCGGTGAGCCGGTATATCTTTTTTGGCGTAAATGCCGATTCCTGCTTTTTGAGCTTTAAGTTCTGCTTCGAGGAGCTTGTCGTAGTGGGAGCTTCTCTGGTCGTTGTCTTTGCTGTACCTCACGACTGTTGCGTAGCCTTTACTAACTAGAGCCTCTGCAATGTTCCTGATAGAAAAAGTAAATTTAAATATCGTAGAATATTTTTTATACTAATGTACAAGCATATCCAATACAAGTTTACACTTACATTCCGCTAGCTTGGACAGTACAGCAAGTTTTTTCGGGGAAATTGTCATTGGCTGGCTGGATGTAATCCACAGTGACTGAAACCTTCTTTCCAATAAGTTTCTTTCTCAAGAATTCACGAGCTTCAAACATCCACGGGATATCATACAAAGGCTTGAAACCCTTCGGCCTGATTGATGGCTTGCCCTCTTCATCTGGGCTGTTCCTATAACAAATAGTTATTCATTAGATATTTAACAATCCAAGGATCCCTCACAATACTGCTTAAAATTCCATAGATACGTAAATACGTTAGCTACTTATTATAACGCAATCTGGTTTACTGTTCAGGATGCTTAGCCAAGTTGCCAATCGCTAACACTTAGTAGTGTATTGTAGTTTTCCCTCTCTGTTACTTTTTCATACAGCGTGTTTTTCTTCATATGCTATAACTTTAAGGGAAGCTTATTTAGGTCAAATATAATTAATTTCTCTAAGAAACTAGTGTTTTAACTCTTACCGTTATTGATTTATTAAAAAAATAAGTTTAATCACTGAACATGTGTATTGCAACCTTTATTAGATTCTAATGTTACTTATTTTGACATGTGCCGTCAGTCACCTGAGATTATCTTTTATTTTATTCTTAAGGTGCTCTCACACTTACCATTTCATTTATTATGTAAGAAAACGATAAAAAATATTTTTTATCGAATTTTCCAAAAGCCGATATACCAGACAACTTCTATTAATGGCCCAAGTAACCTGTCTAATTTATCGCAAATCGAAACGAACACCCTGTATAAGTGTACCAAAGACAGTTAGCTGCCTTTCGTTTACGATTGAAGATTAAGCGCTAGCGATTGGCAACTTGTTAGACAAGTACCCAGAGGTCAAGTTTGCTTCAATAGGAGCCCTAGGACCCTCTAGAACCATTTCTTACAATCTGATTTAAAGTTTATAACGTCACTTTGACATAGTTCGTGATTGGCCTGAGATTCCCACTGTTTGACTGTACACTGAGTTGGAGATTACAAAATTAATTAATCTATATGACTGCTGGCTAGCCTCTAGACTTCTGTACTACAGATATGTACGGTGATATTTATTAGAGCTTACTTTTCACGCGGAGGCCTGATGCTAGCGAGGAATATCTTCTTATGCGTGTTGTTGGGCAGCTTAACGACCAACGCGTCGCCATTGACCACCTCGAGGACCGTGGCAGTGAATTCCTTGTCCTTAGCGGCGATTACGGGCGCGTTGCTCACATAGTTGGTCCACATGCGCAGCTTGGCTTCCTTGGCAGCACGCTCGGCTGCTCGCAATGTCGACGCGCCTGGATAAAAGTACAAATGTATAACCGTTCGACTATTTGACAACTGGAATTGGCGACTGGCGATCCCTTACGTGTTTGAATTGATTTGGTTCTGTTATAGGTGTACTACAAATACGTTTTCAACAACCAATAGGGGGTTACACTGCAGAACCATAGGATTTTAGAGGTAAGACATGGTTATTGTTATACTTACAGTAGTAATTTATTACGATAGGTACAAAAGCTAAGACTGGATTTACAGCTGTGAGTTATTACGTACAAAAGTTGTATTAAAGGAGAAATACAAACGAATGAGAGGTGAACAATATATCACTACACTATCTCATTCCTTAGTATAGCTCCGTCTTTACAACTTAAGTAAGACAATACAGCATAATGTAATTACTGTATTTTCTTGGTAATTTCGCAAGCCTGGTTTATAGTTACTAGGTTCAATAAAATTATCTTTTCTAACACCACGCCTCTTTCCACGCAGATTTTATTCATCATCTGCATTGGTACTATTAATCTGGAGATCGTGGCTTCAAGCCTCAGCTACTACTAATAAGTATTTCAAAGTGCATATACTAGAAATACCTAATTTGAAATGCAGTCGCTCGTAATAGCGAGATAAAACCGTACCTAAAACCCAACGAGACCTAGCTTTCCTTTTTGCATGGGAAAGTCAGACGGCAGTCATTTTCTAAAAACCAAATCAAAAATTTCCTCAAAAAATATCCCAAATGTTTAGGTTGCCGAGCGAAACCGAGGTTCTTCAGCGAGCCGTGGAAATAGTAATAAGGTTAATTATGTTATGTTATGTCTTATCTACGTTAATGGGATGTGTCCATGTCCACGTACTTAATTTATTTACACTGCAACTTTGTTGCAAGGTTACATTCGCATTGCATAGTTGTTAGCCGCGCCGCATGAGCAACACATAATCATAAAAGTATAATTTATCTAAGGGCATGTTGGTTAAGTGTAACATGATTTTTCATTACCAAGCCTGACTTTAAACATAGAACATGTATGAAGTGTATCAGTTCCCATTCTGGGTTTCTATCATGGTCAAGCTTTTTTATATTATTTATTAATCAAGTACTTTATTATTTGGTAGTGTTGATAAACCAGCACTAACAACTGCACATGATTCCCGATTTACTAGGATGAGGATCAGATTATATTTAAGAATCAATTAAACCTAAGAAACTCTATTTTCGTACTTGTCTATTCTTTATTTAAAATCTTGTCAGTATAACTATAACAAGAAATTCAAAGAAGAATTATTGTTTGTCCTTGTCCCAGAGCTAATGATCTTACTAAACTATAATTCCTCTTATGCACTCTTCGCACAAAGCCATTGTATAATTAATAAGCTCAGGTGCCATGATTCTAGGATTTACATTGAATAATTTAGATACATACCTGATTTCATAACAGCAAGTGACCAGTCAACACATCTCGCAAAGCCTTGCCTCAGCAGAGCCTCTGCAATGTTACCCTGTGGATGCAGGATGGTGCCGACAAAGTTGTTGTTATTCACAGATTCAAGTATCACTTCAATGTCTTTTTGCAGTAGCCGAGACTCAAGGAAGAAGCGAGCTTCCTCTGCATAGGGTTCTGATTCACCATCTTGTTTCACTGCAGGGCACTAAAAATAAATTCATCATTAGCTTTCATATTTTCACTAGTACTATAGGTAAAAAACTTAAGTAAGTCACCTGTTGTATGTAGTAGTGATCTATTCAAATAGGAAATACATGTTTAAAATGCGAACACAAACAAAACAAATGCCTATATGGATAGATTACAACCACATACAACAGAAGCTTTTCTTAACTTTTTCATCTATAGTTTAGCTTTAACCTCGTGAGGCCCTGAGTCATATATATATTACATAACATTTTGACTTTATAGATATACGGCCTTATTCATAAAAAGTTACGCGCCCGCTGATGGGTCGTTGTTGACCGGATGGCTAAAAACGTTATTCATAAACGTTCAATAGCGCTATTCAGCCGCTCAAACCTACTATAAATCCCCCGAAAGTTATAGAGCCGAGGACCCTTCTATAACGGTCTTATAACTTCTTATTTAACAAGATGGCTGCCAAAATTTTGATCAGCTGATTTTTGACAGGTGCATAACCATGCGTAGGCAGAAGAGAAAAGATAAAGGTATGAAAGTCTGATTTGGTGTATAGTTTTTTATATCGTCTATTCATCTGATTATTATTAAATATGTATCAAGAGATACTTAATTATATTTAGATAGGTATTTAAAATAAATATCCGATGATTTATTGTAAGTAGTTACGCAGTTTCGATTTTCTCTACATGCAACATTACACGAATCAGAAATGGTGGGAAAACTAATCTCCAACTTTTTTAATTTAAAATTTTGTTGATAGTTTTTCAACCATTTCAACTTCAACGTCAATACACAGTGAGACTCCATCATGCAGGCCTTAAACGCTATTGATGCCATAAATAATTTATGTAATCCGCCGCGGCGTCCAAAAATATATAACATAAGGGCAGATCCCATTGAGGATCTGCCCGATGTTGAATTTAGGCGGCGATACCGCTTTAATAAGGCGACTGTTTTGTATATAGTAGAGTTGGTGAAAGAAGACCTGAAGAAAGATCGCAGAGGAGCTGGCCTCACACCAGAACTTCAGGTTCTAACTGCAATTAGGTGTTGGGGTCGCAAGGAAGTAATATTTATTTATTACTTACCCGTACTACTAACTGCCCATACCTAGGTACTAACTAGCCATACAATTATGTTTCGTTATCTGACCGTCATCGCAAGTACCTAATCATAAAGCTAACTGTTTTGATTAGTTACCTAGGTAAAAGAATACGTAGTAAGTAACTAATAATTGTTATTTTGATTCATTTTGAGAGGTCAGGCAAATAATATAATTATTTGAGATAAAAGTAAGTAACAAGGAATTAGGAAATATTTGCGAATTCCCGCCAGACAGCTGTCAAACTTTTTTTTAATTTGCGGTGAAACCACATTTTTGTCTATGATTTTGTCAAGGCGCCAACATAACGCGTCTAATCCGTTCAACAGCGGCTCAACAGTTATCGGAGAGATATTGAGCGTTTATGAATAACACTTCTTATAAACCGTTCAACAAGACTTATCGGCTCGATAACTATTGGGCCCCTCAAACCTTCAACAAGGATTTTTTATGAATAAGGCCGATAGTGTCAAAGTTAAAATTCGGTTGAAGTAAGTG
This sequence comes from Thaumatotibia leucotreta, assembly GCA_025490895.1. Classification (NCBI taxonomy): domain Eukaryota; kingdom Metazoa; phylum Arthropoda; class Insecta; order Lepidoptera; family Tortricidae; genus Thaumatotibia; species Thaumatotibia leucotreta. The sequence continues at coordinate 18,271 of JALPQI010027275.1, forward strand.
AGGTCACCAGGCCTCAGGAGGTTAAGACGAACAACACATCAAGTATTTAAATCACGCCTTCTTGAAATTTATACGAAAAATTGTTTTTTTTTTTTATTAAGGAGTATAATAATAATGTAGTGGTTGTCTAAAATAATATCTTATGTGAATTACATCTTGACTAAATTATTGACAAATGATTTTAAAGGTACTTACTCTTATTCCAGACAGCATCAAGGTGATCTGATGAAAATCAGGCAGCAAGCATAGCCTGACAGTGGAGCCATCGCGAACATACTCAATGATGGCTTTGATTGGCTGCCCATTGTACTTGTTTACAAACTGCTTGGGGTTGTCAATAGTCCATTTAATATCTCGAACATGTCCCTACAAAACCAAACATTATGTAAGTTAGTTAAATTATATATATGTACCTAGTAGAAAATAAAATGGTTAACTTCATAATATACACAGTGTTTTTATTGGTTCCCGTTAAATTAAAGGGAAGCTTATTTAGGTAAAAAATAATCAATTTCTCTAAGAGACTAGTATCTTAACTCTTACTGTTATTGAGTTATTAGAAAAATAAGTTTAATGACTGAACAAGTGTATTGCAACCTTTATTACATCCTAATGAAACTTATTTAGGCATGTGACACCTAAGATCTTATTCTTTAGGTTCTCTCACACTTGCCATTTCAATAATTATGAATGAAAACGAAAATTTTTTACAAAATGAACAAAAGCCAATATACCAGGCAACTTCTATTAATGTCCCAAGTAACCTGTCCAATTTAACGGAAACCAATAAAAACACGGTGTATATATATCTCCAACACTATTAAGCATCTATGTGTATGAATCACTTACACTAATGTCAGTTCCCCAAATTCCCTTGCCTTGCGATTTGGCAATATCTTCAATTTCAACCAGGCGCTTGAGTTGAGGGATGTTTCTTCCACCTTCTCTAACCTTTGCCAATCCTTCAGCAAGTAAAGCCTCAGTCACATTCTCATCTTTAGTGGTGTCTTTCCCTGTCCACACAGATCCATACTCTCTGGTTGTCGAGTTATTAGGTTTTTCAGAGATAAAGACAACCTCTTTTCCAACCAGTTTCTTTCTTAAAAACTCACGAGCTTCCCAAGCAAAAGGTTCGTCTTTCGACTCCACTTCACTATAAAAAGGAATTTTTCTTTATAAGTAACTGTATATCCCTAGATCTTATTTATATACACATTATTTTATACTAAAATGAAGAACTCCTATTTAATTATTTATAATACACATATCATAATAAGATAAATCTATTTACATAATGCTTTATAAATATTATGCATGTGATGTTATATGTTTAGATATTCAATATAATTATCAACCACATGGTCAATGTGACATTCTGCACAGAATTTTCATCATAACAACGGTATGAAGTATATTAAAGCTTTTTCATTTCCATTGTACATTAAAGCAACATACTGAAGTACCAGAGGATTGTACTTGGGTTAGCAGTGAGGTAATATACAAAACTGATCTTAGCTGATATATGGAAAAAAGTCAATATTCAAATACATTGCTGTCACACCCTCGGCCATCACAAAACTTTGTCAATTTAGTTTACTTAAGAAACAGGATAACTGCATTTTATGCGTAACAAGACTAATCATTTAGCTTATTACATCATTAGCTAATTGGCAATCAAGATTACAGATGTTCAATTTGTTATGATAAATACATTAATTTAGGAACAACTGTCTTTTTATAATAAAAACTTAACCTTAATTTTACCCATATATGATTTCAAATTAAATTTGGTGACATGGATTACTATAGCTTAATTAAAAGAATAACAGGGGTAGCCTGTTAATTCAAAACGACAGACAGAGGAATGAACTTTTTCATAGATATTTCTCGGTAACAAAATATTTACAGGGTCTATTATTGCTGTTCATTCAAAAATATAAAATGCTTTATCACATAATTTCTTCACTGTTATTTTTTATACATTAAATGCAATTTTAATAACACAAACAATATTGACAATGAATAAAGCGGCCTGGAGCAGGCTGTACCGAGAGTGAGGGTGAAGGGTGCACACGTCGCGTACTCACTTGTTGGCGGTGCGCTGGCGAGCTAGTTTAGGCGCCGTGATACCCGACAGGGCTATCACTTTCTCTGGGGGAGGCCCGCCCCTCGGCTGCTTCCTTATTACGATTGTGTCCCCCGATAGTACCTATAAATAGAGCATATTCTCATTTATGATATCTATGCCGATGCAAAAATTCTTGCGACAATTTGACAATCGGTTCGCGCAACATGCCAGCTGGCAAGGGAGGCAAACAATGCATTAAAAGAATCTGAATAAGAACCCACTCGAAATACATTAATTTGATGTGTACGTTGTGTGTACATGTGCCCATCGTTTGAGAATTATAGATGAACCTGTGTGCCAACAAGGCAATCTATGAAATCGGCACGAGGTATCGCAAGACCCCACTGTGTTCAATAATGAAAATGTACACAATGACTTACCTGCTTTACTATCCCTATTTTTTG
>JALPQI010027276.1:0-13811 GCA_025490895.1 Thaumatotibia leucotreta
GTTTAAAGAACATTAGTGAATACCATTTTTAGGCTCGACACTGCCGCAGCGCTGACTCAGCGCTGACAGCAAGGCGGTTTCCTTAGTGAATAACACTGCAGGTGAGTATTTTGCAGAATAATGATATTAATGAATAATAATAATGAGTATTTATCAGCCTCCGTAGCCTTGTTGGTAGTGCCTGCGAAGCTGTAGGTTCCAGGTTCGAATCCCGGCGAGGGCATTAATTGTGTATTTATTTATCATAAATATATGTTCCGTTGTAGTGGCTCGGAAGACTTATAAATATTGTTATATATTTTTGACTGTAATCTGACATGTGGAGGTCCAGAGGGGAGGCCTATGTTCAGCAGTGGACGTCTTATGCCTGAGATGATGATGATCCGATAAAGATTGATCACACGTGTCCTTATTTAAATTAATCAGAAGACGCTTCATTTTGCTAGATAATGTATGCCCTATATTTTCCTTAAAACAAAACATTTATCCAATCATGTCCTCAAGGAAGTTGCCCAACGCCACCGATGCACCGTAAATCCCGCCAATTGTCCAAATTGCTGCAACCAGCACCAAAAATATGTCAACGATTTCCATCCTTACGCCTAAAGCTTTAGTTCCAAAGTGTATACATATTTTTACACGAGACGGTATAACTGGCAACGTAATTTGAACGTTAGTGACCCTTGTTACAATGAGTGTAAGATGTATGAGTGGTTAGTTAGCTATGTTGGTGACGGTACTAAACGCTGTCATTGTCTTGCCAATGTGTGTCAATAGGGATCTATGCATTTTGAAATGTCGTTTGGATTATATTACATTAGTGACTGAACCTAAATCAAAACGGTACGTCATTAAGTGAAATTCTACCAAAATTGTATGATGCAGTCGAATTGTAATAATATATCGGTTTTATAGTCGCCGATTTCTAAGAATGAACGTCAACAGTTTAGAAATGAACCCTTATAAATTTTTAATTTTATGAATAAATGGATATGAATATGAATATATGAATATACATATAATGTTAAGACTAGAGGTGTGCGCCGGCATAGAAATCACCGGCGGCGGCGCGCCGCAAAATTTTGCCGGCGTGGCGCCGAAGAAAATGATGAAAATGAATGAATGAATGAATTTCCTGAAGAAAATGATGAACGAATTCGAGGACTTTGGACGCTAGATGATGAAAATCAAGAAACAATTACGGAAGGCACAACGCAAAACAAAGAAAATAGCAGACAGGAAGAAGATCATGTTAGAAGAGTCAATGAAGGTCGAGTAGGAGACAAAGTGGGAAGAATTGAGAGAAATAGTAGTATGGAGAACGTTCGAGAAGGAGGAAGGTGATGTTCATTTGAGAAGATTAAGCAGTAAAACAAGTGAAGATGAAACAAATCTTCATTTGCAGAGAAGAAGATGAAATAAATGAACATGAAAGAAATGAAAACGAAACAACCGACAATGAAACAAATGAAGGTAGAAAAGATAATGAAACAAAAGCTGGTGAAATAAATGAACAGGAAAGAAATGAAAACGGAACAATTGAAAATGAAACAAATGAACATGAACATACTGAAGAAGAAATAGTTGAAGTAGAAGAAGACAATAATGATGTATTTTATGATGGGAATGAAGAATTTTTAAATAATGATGAAGACGAAAACCGAGTCGGAAGTGATGAAAATCGAAATAATAATAGTGAAAATAATCAAAATAGAAGAGTTCAACCTGCCAGAGAACGCAGATTACCTGAAAGATATAAAGATTATTTAATGAATTATGATACAGAAGCATCAATGTTAACTTACGAGGAGGCAATAGAATCAAAAGAAAAGGACAAATGGAAAAAGGCAATAGAAGAAGAAATAAAATCACTAGAAGAAAATAAGACGTGGTCATTTGTGGATGAAAAGGAAGCAAAAGGAAGAAGATTAGTTACGAGCAAGTGGATCTTCACAATAAAATCTGATGGTAGATATAAAGCTAGACTAGTTGCCAGAGGCTTTCAGCAAAAATACAAAATAGATTATGACGAGACGTACAGTCCGGTAGTTAATAGTACGTCTTTAAGAATTTTACTATAAATTTCCGCAGCAAAACGGTTAAAAATAAAACAGTTTGATGTGAAAACAGCCTTTTTACATGGAGATTTGAAAGAATGTATATACATGAAGGTACCCAAAGGATACGGCAACAAAGAGGGGAAAGTATGCAGACTAAACAAGAGCTTATATGGCTTAAAACAAGCTCCACTCATGTGGAATATCAAGTTTACGGATTTCTTAACGAAGATGGGGTTTAAACAAATGAAACTTGATCAATGCATTTTTGTCATGGAAGGTGAAAGGAAAATTATACTTGCGGTATATGTCGATGATGGATTAGTGCTTGGTGAAAGAGAAGAGGATCTAGTGTATACAATAGAAACAATCAAAAAGGTTTTTGAACTAAGAGTTTTAGATGAAGTGACAAATTATATTGGTTTGGATATAAAACAAGATGAAAGCGGGATTAAAGTTTTTCAGAAGACATATAGTGAGAAAATCATTAAGAAATTCAATCTGAATAATGCTAAAGAATGTAAATGTCCATCAATCCTGATAGAACAACATCCGTCTATTAAAGTTGATACGAAGTCTCATGAGCGAGATGATAGGGTCATTGTTATATCTTTCGAATAAAACACGACCAGATATTAGCTTTCATGTGGGTTATTGTTCGAGACATCAAAATTCACCAAATTTAAATGATTTGAATAATGCTAAAACAATTTTAAGATTTTTGAAAGGCTCAACAGAAAAAGGGGTTCATTTTTCTAAAGATGATAAGATACTTAGGGGTTATTGTGACTCGGATTTCGCAGGAGATCCAGACTAGAGGTGTGCGCCGGCATAGAAATCACCGGCGGCGGCGCGCCGCAAAATTTTGCCGGCGTGGCGGCGCCACGCCGGCGTCAAGGTCACAAGGTCAAAGTCAAAGTCAAAGTCAAATAATTCTTTATTCAAATTGGAATAGCAACAAACTCTTTTGAATCGTCTAGGTATTGACCAACTGTATGTAACACATTGTCCAACTGTATGTTCGTATGGATTCGAGGTATTAAAAACCTAGATATAGTTTAGAACAAGTTTATTATTTAAAAAATAAACACGAAACAAAGTTATAGATTGCATTTCATGCGGTAATTGTCATAATTTTATTTTATTAATTCGCACTGGGTCGAGTCGTGACATTTTGTCTACACATCTACTGATTTCCAATACTACACATTCCCAATTGTACAGATTCCTAATACTACAGATAAGAGATAATACTACAGATATTCTCAATACTATGCGTTCCCGATTATATACATTACCAATAACCAATAATACGGATTTCGAATGCTACAAATACCCAACAACCCAACAGTACAGATTCCCAATACTACAGGTTCCCAATCAATACGAATTCCCAATAGGTACTGCGGATTTAAAATACCTACTACAGATACGAAGCTGCAGTTGTCTATTTCTAAGCCGTGCAAAGCGACAGAAATTTGTTTCAAATGCCAATTTAAAAAAAAATCTTATTCTCTTTTTTCCTCTAAAAATATCTTATTCAAGAAGCACAAAAATCCTCCATGGCAAACACTTAAATTGATAGAATCCGTTAATAGACAGACATTAAACCTCCTATGGTGGCCTAACGTAGATAACGAAAAACATCCATCATCATCATCAGCCTATCGTAGTCCACTGCTGGACTTAGGCGTCCCCAACTTCACGCCACAGTTTTCGATCTTTGGCTGCTCGCATCCAGCTCCTGCTGCCAGCCATCCTGCGCAAATCGTCGCTCCACCTTGCCTGAGGACGCTTCAGCTTGCTAAAACGGTGGGCTATGTACGATCACTTTGGTTCTCTGCCGGATACCCTCATTTCTGATTCGATCTCGCAAAGAGACGCCGAGCATAGCCCTTACCTTACCATAGCTCGCTGAGCGAAGTGAGCGTCCTTGAACTTGTGGACCGGCCGTACCATCAGTGTCCACGTTTCGACTCCGTACGTCATGACGGGTAGGACGCACTCATTTAAGACTTTTGTCTTCAGACACTGTGGGATCGACAATGTGAAGAATATAATAAAATGAAAAAACACAAAGCTAATAATACCTACGATAATAAGCCTAAAAGCGGTTGAATAAGACCTACGTTACGACTTACGAGCAAGTGTGTTGGAAAAAACATTACAGTTGGGAATCAGTAGACATAAAATCTAGAGAATTTGGAATCTGTAGGCATGGTTGTAGAGTTAGAATCAGTAATATTGAAATTCTGTAGACATGGGAAACCGTAATATGGGAATATTAAAGTATTGGGATTCTGTAGGTTTGTAAATCTGTAGTATTGGGAATGTGTAGACTTGGAATTCTGTAAAATAAATCTGTACAATTGGGAACAATTCTGCCCGAGTAGTGTTTTATTGATACGTATCAATCTCCTTTAGGCCTGAAAATCTGCAATCCAGAAGTGCTGCGCATACAATCTTTTCGGTCAGAGGGAACCGCTTGTCAATATTCGGAAGCATATTATTGTTTAATGTCAAATTGATCAGCGTGGCGCGTAATTTAAATGATTTTATTCCGCAATTTTTTTGTCGCGGCGTGAATTTTGAAAACCTCGGCGGCGGCGGCGGCGTGGGTCCCGCGGCGCGGCGCCGCCGCGCCGGCGTGGCGCACACCTCTAGTTAAGACTCGGAAAAATGGTGAGCCTTACCCTCATATATTAAATAAGGATTAATCTTGTCCCTTTCGGTTTTATCAAAATCTCGCTAAGACCAAAAGGAAGAAATGATTAGGAGACGTTTATGGATAAGGATAATTCGCGGTTTTCGATGATCGCGGTTGACCCCCTGTACCTGACACGTGCCTAAATATTATGCTCCCTGTTTCAAGTTGCCAGCTCGAAGGATACCTACATAATTCATGAATCTTTCATTAAATGTACACCAGATATATAGGACCGGCTATGATGCTCAAAAATATCTGAACAGGCACTCTAACGCTGTAATTAGAGGGCGGAGTACCGGTGGCAAACACACTATATGTATGGGAGTCGCCTAAGCGTTCTTATGATTAAATGAATACGAATAAATGATTAATTTTGCGTATTTTAGGAACTTATAGAAATTGTCTTATGAGCATACAAATATAATGTAATAATAATAGGTATATGTTGTTAACATCTAAATAGTAGACTAAGAATTTATATCTGCCAAACGATATATTATTTTCAAGACCATTCAATTACAATGGACCATACAATTACATGATGGTGACTTTGTTAAAAGAAATTGAAAAATAACCCAAAACATTTACGAATTAAAATTAAGGTGTTCCTGAAATTGTTTTATGAAAATAAATGTTAAGTACTTACTTCCAATTTACGAGTAGGTAAATGAATAATTACATTAGGTAAATGAATAATTTTTCATCACACTTGCTGCCTAAGCGCGCCATTGTTTGCGCGCGCAGCGGGAGTAATAGAAAAGTGAAATTCCCTAGGGAGTTATAGAAATATCAGTACGTCATTTAATAATGTTATTTCTTAAAACTTATTTTTTGTCGGCGATGAAGTGTGATGAGAAACATTGTATGCATCACGGTCGGTAAGCGGAATACTAACTCGGGTCATAAAAGCCCTCCGCCTGACGGCGTCGGGCTTCTAACACTCTCGTTAGTAATTCCGTACTTACCTCCCTTGATGCACAATGTACTATTATTATTCAAGCCTTAAATAATAATTATAAAAAGGACTCCATACCTTTTGTATGAAATTTGCCACCGGTACTCCGCCCTCTAGCCATAACAATAAAGGCCTGTTCAGATATTTATGAGCACCCTGGCCGCTCCAATAAATCTGATGGCAACTGTACCTAAAGGTAATCTCAATGCCTAAAAATCCTTTTAAAGTCGGAACCTTATTAAATTATTATAATCAGCTTGGAGGTAAAGAATTTAGTATTTTGGAGTTTTGGTAATAATTTAAGGGCGTATATATGCTAATGTTATTATTTCCTTCACTTCGTGTTGAAAGTAGAATGTATTATCTTTTTGTTCTCTATGTGTTTATATTCATCTTTATTAAATTCTGGAGCGGTTATTTCCGAAAATATTGACATGAAGAAAACTTTTTTTGTGATCCTTTTTTTTAAAAGAGACATACCTATTCCACAATTCCAACACTGTAGGATTTCAGTAAAAAAATAGTAGATTGTGTCACAAGGGATCAAAATGGTATGTTTCCGGCGTGGGGGTATATTGAATCCTGAGCGTAATGAAGGATTCAAGCGTTAACGCCCAAGACGGAATTATTTTGATACCGTGTGACACATACTGCTTACTCACATATTTAATATTTATGCAAATAATCGATTCTGAAGAATTTTTTATCAATTATGAACGTACTGTTTATTTTCATATTTCATTGTAATTTTTTAGGCTGGCAATAGAAAGTCCTTGAACAGAAAAGTGCCACTTTGATCCCTGCTAGCCGGCAAGAAAAGTCCCGTATTTGAATAGGCGGTGTGAAAAAATACTTTACGTGTAGGTATTGTAGGGGAGATACCTGAAAATATTGTTTTGGTAGGTACAGATGGTGCCTTTTTTAGGCTCCAGTGCGAGAAGTGTGTCATTTTAGGTCAGGTCCGAAACTTCGGAGGGCCATCTGCATTAAAAAACGTCGTACAAGATACGTGCAAAAACGAAATTCGTAACTCGTGTCGATTTACGAATACGTTACGACACAAGAGCGAAAAACATGAAATTCGAAACGAGTGTGACGTTTTAAAACACGACCGAAGGGAGTGTTTTAAATCGACACAAGTTATGAATTTCCTTTTCGCACATGTCTCTTGCACGGCGTTTTTAGTACAGATAGCCCTCCGAAGTTTTAGTAAAAAACGCACCATCTGTACTAAACAAGTTAATTTTATTGCTGGAAACTTTATTTATAGTTTTCTGGTGAAACACCAATGTGTTTCATCAAAAACGGTATACACAATGGGTTACATTAGCCTAAACAATTACACAACAATTTGTACCATTGTGCACAATGTACCTATATCTATAAATCTCCGTAAAACCATATATCTTTCTCGAGAACATGTTTATTTTGTAGTTTTTTTTAAACAAACTGTTTTGTGAACGTGAACTGACCTACTCCGTGCGCTAGTGGAAAACGAAAAAATATAAACAAACCTAAAAACTTGCATTATTTCATAATCAAACACGCACTTTCAGAGAACAATCATGGCTGGTGATAAAGCAGCCATGATTGTTCTCTGAAAGTGCACTTAGAATACAACAACTTGGAACAACAACACACACAACCTTTGATTTTACATTTAGTCAAAATTATGCAATAAATAAAATAAATAATAATAGTAAATAAATAAATATCTTGGGACATGTTACATAAATCGACCTAGTCCCACGGTAAGCTCAGTTAAGGCTTGTGTTGTGGGTATATGGGAATGTAGCCAGGCTTATGGGCTACCTTTCCGCTAGCGACAGATCTGGGGGACTTACTCGTACGGTAGGTAAGTATTTTTAATTTTTATGTATAATTTTAATAAGTTTTTAATATGTTCTTCGGTTTCCGTGAGGATTACACATGAAGTAAAACAATGAATAAATAAAATAATTAAAAAATTAAAAAACACGACTGCCGTTTTAAGCGAACTGAAAAGTAACAAATAATTCCTTCTTCAGGTTAATCCTTGTGAGCGTGTCTATATAATAGGCGCTTGTCTTATTACTTACTATATTTTGTTTCGGTTGCAGTCGGGGAACCTCCATATATTTATATTTTCCGTAATGAAAGGTTCCCGACTGCAACCAAAACAAAATATAGTAAGTAATAAGACAAGCGCCTATTATATAGACACGCTCACAAGGATTAACCTGAAGAAGGAATTATTTGTTACTTTTCAGTTCGCTTAAAACGGCAGTCGTGTTTTTTAATTTTTTAATTATTTTATTTATTTGAAACCTTTTAGTGAATCTGGGAATTCCTTAAAGTTGGATAGAATTTCAAAAACCGATTCAGCAGAGGGCCGAAGCTTCACTCCGGGGGCCCGAGAAGTTCCAATCCCGCTAATTTTGGGCGAAGCCGAAGGGTACACCGCGTGAGGGCTGGAGCATTACCGGAACCAATGTAAATCTATTTCAAGTGAGTTCGCAGGGCGAGCTTCAGGGTGGAAGGCCGAAAGCCGAGCTCGCGGAGGCCGAACCGCGTCACACCGACACCGGACCGGGCCCAAGCGCGTAGAAATCTAAAGCGACGCCGAAGGCCGAGCTGCGAGAAAATTGAGGTACCATGCTTCTTCAAGCACCCCAGCATCTAAATAAACCGATATCTGTGTAGGGCCCAAGGCACAACGGGCGAGTCCACACGGTCATCGCAACTGTCCCTCTTAACTATTATCGAAATCGAATAATCGAACCAGAGGGCCCAACGGTTCGCTTCGAACTCCAGCGAGGACTGAAAGCCGAGCTCCGCGTAGGGCCAGCGGCTAAAAGCGGCTGCCAGAGGGGCGCCAGCTTGCGAGGCCGAAGGCCGAGCCGCCAAAGCCTAGCACTACCACGTCAGCCGACGGAATGGTGTAACGTTAAAATGGATCCGACGATCGTTTTAACAACCTGCAAAGGCCGTAGGGCCGTAGGCCTGAATCGTCCCTCGGAGACCGCTGCCTTGCGAGGTCGAAAGGTGAGGGCCCGGACCACCGGAGCCAGAGTCCAGAGAGAAGATTTTCACTTAGATGGCCCAAGTTCACTTGGAAGAAATTTAAAGCAAGGTCGAAGAAGGAGCTGCAAGCAAATTGAACTACCAAGCTTCTAAATAAGCCCAGCTCCACATAGGGCCTAAAGCCTGGAGCGTCACTATCGGGGTGCTTCAAACGCGAGCCCGATGGGTCGGAGGCTCGAAGAGTGAGCCCAAGCGGTACAACCGCCCTTCTTAACTGCACTACGTGATACAATCGAAACTAGAGCCCAGCTCTACCGCACTACGTGATAAAATAGTGTAACATGAAAACGAATCGGAGATCCGCAGACCCAACGATCGTTTCCACAACCTGCGAAGGCTGGAGACCGTGCTCCGCGTAGGGCCGACGGCCCGAAGTGTCCACAAAGGGGCGCCGGCTTGTTAGGCCGAAGGCCAAGCTACCAGAGCCCAGCGCTCCTTCGCTATACGATGGAAAAGTGTAGCATTAAAACGAATCTCAGGGCCGCAGCATTTGTTTTGAGAAAATGCGGAGGCTAAAAGCCGAGCGCCGCGTAGGGCCAAAGGCCCGCAGTGTTATTCACTAAGGAAGCCGCCTTGCTGTCAGCGCTGTGTCAGCGTTGCGGCAGCATCGAACCTAAAAATGGTATTCACTAATGTACTTTAAACGACACTAGTGCTCGGCGACGAATGCGGCGTGAGCTGGAACTACACTGCGTCGAGAGTTTGACGTTTAATGTACGAACTTCGTATTCTCTAGCGAAAAACAGCGACGAACTCGCCCACAACCTCGCTCACAGCCTAGCTGTTTTATTTGACATTAGGAATCGATAATGTCAAATAAAACAGCTAGGATTTTAGACAAGACTGTCTCGACGTGCTGGAGCTCGTAGACGAATGCAGCGTCGAATGTGTGAATAAGAGAATAGCATAGCTGGAGCATGGCCCGACGGCGCGCTTGCCTGTTAGGGCGAAGCTGTATGAGACTCAATTTACCAGGCAAACCTACCTTCCTTCTTACCAACTCCCCTGCACAAATGTTAAGGTCTAACCCGGCCCTGGAACGGTCAAAGGCCTGGAAAGCTTTTCGTCGTCATGAAAATTCGTTTGTCTATGAATTATTATCGGATCCAATGTATAAAATTGTTCAGTTTCTATGGGAAATTAATATTAATAAATAGATCTTGAAATTTTGTTGTTAACACTGAAAAAAAATCCCCCGAAAGTGTAATTTGTATCGAAATCATGGAGTGAACTTAAACTTTTGACCGGTATCTACTTACTGTAAATCAAATGATATATCGTACATAAGTTATTTGAAAAACTCATCGGTACGAGCCGGGGATTGAACCCGCGACAGCTGCGTAGCAGCCGTGCATTTTACCCCTTGACCACAAGCGCGTATGTACAATGTATCTGTTTCATTCACACTTAGCGGTCAGGAAGATGTGTCAACTGTGACAGTCATGTCACGTCTTAGGCTTCGAAGAAAAACTTCAATAGTGCGATGTAGAACATTTCGAGTTTTCTCTTCAAACATATATTTAAACATATAACTTGTATTATATTTATAATCTGCATATAAAATGCTTTAATTTGATACCCAAATCATAGCATTTGGATGACATATTATTCTTGGCGCTTTAATTGTATTTTAATGAATCTGGCTTTTCTAGAATAAGTAACAAACATATAAGTTAAATACATATTCGTAATTGCAGTTCAAAACTCTTCATTTTGATACCAAACTCGATAGGTTTTTTCAAAAATGTTTTTTTTCTGTCAGACATTATTGAATTTATATGCCGCCATATTGTTTTTAAGGTGACGTCACATATCCTATGTTACCCGCGACGTCACGAGGATTCTAACGATACCTTACACTATTAAAAACGGTTAAGTGGTCGCGAAGATCTGCGCGTTTAAAGAAAATATGAAACATACATAGGGGCTGAACACATATACTCTCCTTTTGGCAGTCGTGTAAAAAACGGATAATCTCACGTAAATTAATTAAATTTAACTCCACCCCCACGTTTCGAACACTTTATAGGGTTCGTGGTCTACAGGCGACTGTACCTACGTGTGTTCGAAACGTCGGGATGAAGTTAAATTTAATTAATATACGCGAGTTTATCCGTTTTTCATGGTTTTATTTCAATAGTTTTTAAGTTTTGTTTTATTATATAATAATAAATATAAGTTATAATAAAATAGAAGTTTCGTCATAAAAAAATGATATTTATTTATTCCAATATTTATATTTGATAAAATGTGAATTGGTAAATTAGTTTAAAATTGCTTTATAAACTGCAATCCTGGTACTTATCTAAAAGTATCTCAACAAAATCAACCATTAACTTAAGGCTTTCCTTGAGCTTTATAACTTTACGCTGTGAAAATATTTTCAAGAACTTTATTTCTCGGATACTTGGGTTATTTAAAATGAGTTTAATATTACGTGACCTTGCCGTCTTTTCAGATGATTTTGGGTTAATTTAGCCTTTATAGCTTTATAATCAGAACAGTTGAAAGTTCATTTCAAATACGAAGGACCGATTCCACTTCACAATGTCATTAGGGGTCAACAATAGGATCAGTGATAACAAAAGATACCTGGCCAGGGGGCCAATTCTACTAACATGCATTCAGTTTAGGTTCGATAACGGTTCTGCTGTAATTCAGTTTCTGATCAGTTTGTGGCGTGATATTTTTTGCATACATTGGCGTACGTCACGGGCCAATTTGTAGTGGATCAATTAAATGACAAAAGTTTCGAGTGGCATATAGGGCCTTCGTATTTGAAATTGACTATACATGAAAGGGGATCTTCTTAGAAAAGAAAACGTGCAGCTATGCATTTTAGTATTTAGGCCATTTCTCCGAGCATTTCAAACGCCGTGACTTCGGTGGCAGCCTTATCTGCTTATCACACTAATCCAGTGAGAGATGCAAGAACTTTTGGATATACTGGTAGACGTAATTGACAACTACCTATCCAAAAGTTCTTGCATCTCTCACGGGATTCCTGTGATAAGGCTGCCACCGAAGTCACGGCGGTTGAAACGCTCGGAGAAATACCCTTAGCGAACTATTGTTGGATTAGCATTTACCCGCGGCTTCATCATCATCATCAGCCTATGTTAGTCCACTGCTGGACGTAGGCCTCTCCTATTAACTATGCGTATAGACGCATTAGGAGGTAAATGCCCATAATCGCCACGCTGGGCAAGCGGATTGGCGATCGCAGTAATGTGTCCACTATGATGACGCTGCTGCCCATCATCAATCTTGTAAAATGGTCAGTGACACTTCAATCCCTCTTACGACACCCGCAGGAGGAGTTGGGGTGGTGACAAAATGTATTCTTACTGCCGTCACCCGCACTTAATAAGCATAGGTATTATTTAATCATCTACATAAAAGAGCTTCTCAATTTGTGACAATGAAATTAAACGAGGTTCTCAATTTACCTACTAATATTTAATGATGTCCCGATTTAATCTGTCCGTATAATTTATGTTTTACGTTCAAAACTGACAACACCTTTATTTCTTAGCCCAGTAACTTAATAACTGATTACGAAAAAGGTTCTTAGGTTAACCCTAAGCTTGGCAGAATTTAAAAAACTCGTGCGTTCTAGCCTCCGCGCCGCTATGTAGTGTAGAGCAAAAAATTTTGTCTTTAAAGAAGATACAAAAAGTGGGTCAAAAAGTATGTATCTTTAAAGATACACTGCCAAGTTAAGGGTTTGATACCTACTAAATTCGATACTAATTGTTACTGCAGGCACAGCGGCCCTACCGCGAACACCGAAGTTCGCAAATTTCGGGGATTTGTCTCTGTCACTCCAACGAAGGCGTCATTAGCGCGAGAGAGACGAATCCCCGAAATTTACGAACTTCGGTGTTCGCGGTAGCAGGCCAGATCAAAGACTGCAGGATGCTTAGCCAAGTTGCCAATCGCTAGCGCTTGGGAGCGTATCGCAGTTTTCTCTCTCTGTCACTCTTGCATATTAGTGCGACAAAGACAGTTAGCTGCCTTTCGCTTACGATTAACGTTTAAGTGCTAGCGATTGGCAACTTGGCTAAGCACCGTGGCCTAGCCAAGATTCCATTCTGCAATCGTATATGATAAGCAGAGCTCGGAGGTTTCATCGCACGGTAAGACTAATAGCAAGCTATGGAGTCGACATTTCCCATAAATCTAAATTCTTCTTCATACTCATACTCACTAATTTTCTTAGTCCCGTAACACTTTTGTTCCTTATGCAGGCTAACAGATCAAAAATATTAATCGAAAATACATCTTACCTAATGTAATTAAAATTAATTTCTATACCTAGTATAATTTGGAAAGTGTTAAGCTTTAAATCAATGGCCCCTGTGATGTGCCCTTACCACCACGGCCTATAATAAGATGGGGGACGTGACTGAGTGCTACATTTTACTATGCAACTCATAACGGAAAAATTACAAATAAAGACTGTCCACGTAAAAAAGTGGTCGACGTTATAATGACAAATAAGATGAAAAAAATAACAAAAACGAATTAATTATATATTTATATAATAGTATAATTCATGTTCTTTAAAATATAATGCAAGACTTGTGCAACACATTAAGATTAATAAAATGCCCTGACTTTTCTTCTTACTCCTTCCATAAATCTTTGTACATCGGTTTCGGTGATCGTTTTACATGTTGTATCCTAATATTTTTTGAATTGTTGTACATCAGTAGCAATTTTCTGACTTCTTTTTAGCTTTCTTTTCATTATTGCCCATAATTTCACTACAGGCCGGAGTTCTGGGCAGTTTGGAGGATTTGCAGATTTCGGTACAGCAGAGATATTATTTTCGTCATACCATGTCAAAACCGATTTCGTGTAATGGGAAGTGGCTAAATCAGGCCAAAATATGGCTGACTGGGCGTGGCTTCTTATGAACGGCAATAAACGTTTTTTAAACACTCCTTCATGTAAACGACTTGGTTAACCGTGCCAGTTGTAACGAAAGATTTGCTTTTTTTTACCACATGTACATATGGCTTGC
>JALPQI010027278.1:0-12611 GCA_025490895.1 Thaumatotibia leucotreta
GATGCAATTTGCCCTAACAGACATTATGGAGTATTTTGTTTACGCAAAATCGCTAAATTCCTGCAGTAGAAACGAACTACTGTCAACAATAAGTCAAAGCAACGTCCCTTTTTTATTCGAGGTACGCGACAGGTGCAATTTTTTTACAACTTATTTTTGCATGGGAAGTTCCAAAAAGTATATATTTTTAGAAACTACAATAAATATGCTATCTTGTAGTATTTTTTTTATTTTCATATATTTATTTGGTAATACTTATATAACGCAACAATCAAAATAAAAACGGTGATTATTTACCTTTATACCAGTAATTATTATTTTTTATATGAAAATCACTCATGTTTATTATCAAAAATGAATTCCCCGTGTCTGGTTTATATGAAAATGATACCAAACAATGAATAGTAGGCCTAACAAATAACGAAAATTTAACATAACCCTTCCGTTTGCACATTCACCCCCCCTCCCCCCTCGTTCAGGGGGGGAACTGGTTTTCCCTCCACATCTAAAAATATTTATTTTTACACCCTCTAGCTCTGGTAAAAATTACAAAACTGTAACTCACAGCGCACAATTTTTTCCATTTGGACCTCTACTAAATATGGTTACCTATATGATTTATTTTCGAAATTTTGGCGTTGATCCTATACTAAAAGTTGTTCAGTATGGCAACTACCTTAAATATTATAAATAACACGCTTTGTCTAAGGGAGACTTTCCTTTATTTTTAAAAACAATAATTTCTGCATTTAAAGATTTATGAAAAAGTGCTTACCTCAGTCGGGACTCGAACCGGTCAAATGTGGCTAAAAATAACATGCCGTATTTTATTATACAGATTGAAAGGGTTACTGATAGTAATAAGGTTAATTTTTCTATTTTTTCTAAATAACAAATACAATCATAATAACGGAAGGCCACGAAAACTAACAATTACCTGCCCTTTAAATTTGATTTCACCCGTCACGTGTAATGCACCGCAATTAAAAAGTCATTTATTTTTCATTTATACAGGGTGCTCGCAAGGAAACCGAAAGATTTTAACTATGCGTTCTAGACATCAAAATAAACAAAAAATATTATGAGACCTAATGTCAAATTCCCAAAAAAAATTTTTTTTCTTCTTTTTTAGACTTTTTGAATACTTTTTAACATTTCCAATACTTTTTATCATAACAACAATTTGTTAAAATATTTTTTTTCAATGTATGTAGCATTGAAATCAAAAAGAAGTTTTATGGCGAGTTACGTCGAAAAACTTTTTTCGAAAAAAGGTTAATTATCTCTGGAACCAAGCCGAATCCAGGAAATTTTAAATAACATTAAATACTCTAAATATGCTCAGGAATTCAGCATTAAAATCTTTTGGATTCCTCGCGAGCACCCTGTATAAGGTGCTTGCGAGTTTATTATTGACTCAGAAAACACCGAGTATAATGTACCTAGTTATCTATATCTATTAATTCAAATTCGATTTTATTTGTATTAATATCTCTACTAAGCTATTCTCTGTTTGGTTAGGTATTTAAAAAAAGGTAAACAATGTTGCAGTATCTTTTTATTGAAAACTACGTGTAGAAAATAAGTTTTAGCAAATATACATAATATAACAAGGAAATACAGTGATTTACATTGTTTTGATTCATTAAGTGCCTAGTTTGGATTTTTATGCATTTTTCAATAAAAAGATACTGCAAGATTGGTTACCTTTTTTTAAATACCTAACCAAACAGAGTATGGGTAGTTACAAAAAAAAAGGCGTATCTATCTATTTTTGTACAGGTATTTACCGCGGGATTAGGTAGATTTGTGTGGGGTTATCTCGTGATAAATATTCACTTAAGTAGGTACTTATTTATTTAAATGAGCAGAAAAACTGCATCTATCTTATGTAGAAATCATTCGCAATCATTGCGTGATTTCTTTATATTAAAACAATAATTTTCTATTTAGTAAACGCAAATAAAGGGGTTACATTGCCCATCCGTAATAATCAAATAAAGTGCAAACAAGATCATTTTGGGAAATCGGTCATGTCAAATTGTTAAATCTCATTAAAGTAAGATTCCCAATCATTTTAATTTGATTGACTGAAAGATGATTTTCGAGAGGGGATTTTTTTAAGGCCGGTGTTTGTCGTCTCTTTCTAACAAGTATGCGAATGCATAATTAACCAATAAACGATAAAATCGGTACAAATATAGGCCACCTGAAAATTGCCGCTATTATAACGATTTTTCATAAATGATGCAGAAAATACGTAATAGTACATTTCCTAACTAGTGTGGGAAAACTTTTTTTCGGCGAGGGGGACTTGAGGGTGAAGTTGGAGCCTGAGTGAAACGAGGGCGACAATCACCCGAGTTAAAAAAAAGCTTTTGCACGTGTAAGGGACGATTTTTTTCATAACAAGTGCGTCAAAAAGAGAAATTACCGCGCGCGAAGCGTGCGCAAAGTTCGTTTTTGCCCACTAGTTAGGAAATATAATATTTCGGATGGCCATCTGTACTAAGAAACGTCGTACGATGCTCCATTCGGTCGTGTTTTAATTTATCACCACTGAAATCCAAATTCATTTATTTTTGTCAAACATAGGTTAAGGTAAGGTGACAAGTGACAACAAGTGACAACAATAATTAGTAGAGCTATGATGTGCCTTTTGGCGTACAAACCGTAAAAAATAAAATAAAAAAAATAAAAATTCCATATAAAAACAGGCAACATAAAATAATCCTAAATTACGAAAGAATAATGTCATTCAGACTTAAAATCAAAAACATTCATATATTCTACATACATCTTAAGGTGCGTTTAAACCAAAAGAGCATTCGCTGTTCTAGCACCCGTTCTACGAAATCAACCAATCACGTTTTGTGTACCGATCGAATTTCGTAGAGTGGGAGGTTAGAGTTAGAACAGCGAATGCTCTTTTAGTTTAACGGCACCATAAGGTAATCATTACAATACATGTCAAATTAAAGTTAAATAAATAATAAATAAAATACCTAAACATAATTTACAGATCAATGTCAAAACATAGGTATGTTCATTGCGTTCATTCAAAAATTCTTTGACAGAATAATAAGCTTTCTTTGCCAGATATATGGTTAAGGCTTTCTTAAATTCTATTATGCTTTCCTGGCTCCGAATGTCATTTGGAAGTTTATGGTATAAAGTCCATTCATCCTTACTTGTCTTATCTATAGTAAACAACTTTCTAACCTAAAAGTACACGTTTTCTGTTGTAAACCGCCATATTTGCCTATACCAAAATACCTGAGTCCGAATTTGTGCAGTCCGTCCGTAGTGATTAGTAAATGGCTTAATTTTTAATCAAGGAAACAGCAGTTTACAACAGAAAACGTGTACTTTTAGGTAAGAAAGTTGTTTACTAGATAAGACAACTAAGGATGGATGAACCGTACTTTTGGTGCCATGACACTTTTTGACACTAGTTTCAAACTTCATTTTCCCGCACTTGTATCGTAATGTATAAACTGTTAGTTTAAGCCCGTATAAGTTACATTCACAGAGATTTTGCTCGTCATATCGCACAAAGGAAGTACTACTTACCAGTAATGGAACATACGAGATCACTTATCGTTCGGAAATCTCGCATGTAACTCGAGTCAATGAGCGTTACTTTATTCATCAGTGCCAAAATGTCATACGTCACTGTAGTAGAACCTCGATTATCCGAACCTCAATTAATCGATATTTTTGAGATTGAGCGTCGTAAAGGCCCGACAAAAAACGCGATATGCTCAAGGCTCGACTACCAGCTGCCGTATTTTATTATTATGTTGGCTGTGTGCTGACATGTCCAAAGTGCGCATGAACTTTTAGTGCAAAAATAGGATATTGTGAGCCATAAAAGGGCCCACCACAGAATTTTTATGGCTGGTAATGTAGCCATTATAATAATTAGAGTCGGTCTTCGGTCAGAAGACTTGTCGTTCCCCGCTTGGTACACACAGTAGGTATTGAGCGTTTGATAAACAGCAAATAGAAACCCACTTCCACTGATTTGTCCAAGATCCCGTCTTTAGTTTAGACACCGATTTGGTGCCAACGAGCTGGGTGTTATAACCGGCAGATTATAAAAAAAATTGGTTCACGATTCTCGGAAACATTGAGTAACATAGGAACAATAAAACAATAAGAGACCTCTTCTTTTTTTTAAAGCGGTTAAAATATATTTGTTTCATTAAACTTTGCCAGTTTGCGACACATTTTGATAAAGGCTCTATAAAATATGGAATTTTTGTTTTTATTTCGTCCCAAAAAAACGATATTTCGTTCAATAACTTTTGATTATTGGTCTCAGCCAATTAGTTCGGATAATCGAGGTTCTACTGTAATTGGATACGGCGCAGGACTTTATAAGGCGGTTGGCGGATATGTCCGCTGAGTCACTACTTCCCCGTCCGTAGACAAAGAATAACAAAACGTCTCAACGCAGGGGTGGTTACGTAATAAATCAAGAGACATCATAAATATATCTCCCCTCTAAGGGTAAGAAGTGTCGCATTTTCCAACTCATAACGTGGCAGTCTAATGCAGTCTTAGAATGTGGAGATGTAGGGGTCTTGGACTGGGAGTTCAATTACAGAAACTGTACAATGCGACTTTTGTTTTTTCGGTTTCTTTGTCAATATCAGAAATGTAAGTACGTGAATTGAATGGTTTGGTAAAATTGGCACTAAACTTGATATTCGTGTAATGTCTTCATTAATTCTGTTAATCCGGTTTTTGTAAAAATAGTACATTACTATAGAGGACGGGAAACGAAAGGTTACAGGCCAAGTAGATATATATCTGACCGAAGGAACTGAGGCCAGATAGAGATACGCGGCCTGTAACCTTGTTTCTTGCCGAGATTTGTACAGTGCTTTTCTCAAACTTTCAATGAAATAAAAAAACGAAAGTGATTTTATTCACAGTACACAAACAAATAAGTCAAGAACGGAACGAATCTACAAAATAATAAAAAAAAAACTTTTACGTCATTTTTTTTTTAAACCGTTAGAGGAAATCTTTTACCCGTTGACATTTTTTTAGTTTATCAATTATCAATGTCTCCTAATAAACCAATTTTAAGATAACATATACCTACACGTAATAAACCAAATCTATTAATATTGTAATTACTTATATCAGAATTTAGCTTTTTTGGTCTAAAAATGTAACACCATTATGATTCCTGCACAAATTTAGCAGTCAGATAATATTATCCCGATACTTTTGCCTCTAGCATGTAATAAAAGGACAGCTAACATTTTATCTGGAAGACATATTATATCTATTTTATTCAGGGATGGTGAAATCAGATCACAGAAATCAACAACTCAAAGATTTATAGTAGACAATTAGGAAATCTAAAATTAAACCGAAAATCAGACGCTAAATCCTGGATTGTCCAGCTAGGACAGCTATCACAAAATGTACTCAAACTGTCAAAGTTTACTGAACAAATTCACGTCAAATTAACAAAGAATAAGCAATAGATATATAACTGACCCCCTGCATAGAGACTTTATAATATGATGGGGTGAGGATAATCCTGGATTGGTACAGGTTTTCTCTTTAAATAAAACCGTACCAGAAGCCCTGCCATGAGATGCGGCAACATTATTAGGCGTTTCAACCGCCTAATTTTGGTGGCATCATTTTTGCCGAAGTTTCTTAACGTTGCAATGTGATACTTTGTCATTTGTATGGTACCGTATCTCCTTCGAATGACAAAGTAGCACATTGTAACGAAATGAAACTTCGGCAAAAATCATGCCACCAAAATTATTCACCCAGAAGTAGGTATAGTCCATTTCAAATACAAAGGCCCGATGCCAATCGAAACTTTTGTCATTTAATTGGTTCACTACAAATTGGCACGTGTCGTACACCGATGCATGCAAAAAATATGACGCCATAAAAGGGTCTGGACAGGTATCTTTTGTTATTACTGATGCTATTGTTGACGCCTAATGACTTTGTCAAGTGGAATCGAGCCTTCGTATTTGAAATGCACTTTACATTTATACGGGATTGTGTTGTATTTATAATTATATACAGTAAAGCGATGACAGATAAACGCCACATGCAAACAGGCAATCAGGGGTCAAAGCAAACGTATTATTTAGTTCGGAAATAGATAATTATGATCAAAATCAGTAGTATTTCGGTCTGGTTGGTTTGATTTTCCCGTATAATTTACAATAGTGTACGTAGGTACAGTCAAAGGCAAAATAAGATGTAGGTATATAAAAATGTTCAAAAATATGCCCCAGTGCTCTTCAATACTGTGTAATAAGAACGTTTTTACGTATTTATAAGAGGCTTCTTTTGATTCATATTTTTGCACTTGACTGTACTTACATTTGGACACAAATTTGTAATTTTAAAGTCAAATTCGTAAAGACAAATTAATTTGTAATTTTTGCTTAATTTCATTTATAGTACACATCAAGGGAGGTAAGTACGGAATGACTAACGAGAGTGTTAGAAGCCCGACGCCGTCAGGCGGACTTACCGACCGTGATGCATACAATATTTTTCATCACACTTGCCAACCAAAAAATAAGTTTTAAGACATAATATTATTAAATGACGTACTGACATTTCTATCACTCCCTAGGGAATTTCAATTTTCTATTACTCCCGCTGCGCGCGCAAGCAATGGCGCGCTTAGACAGCAAGTGTGATGAAAAGGTATATTAATTACTCGACCGTCTTAGGTACCTGCCTAATTAGAATGAAAATTTCGTGAGGATTTCTTCATTTTTGCGTTACTACGTCCGTTTGTACAAAGGTGCTAATTTTTAAATAATAATAATAAGCATTTATTTCAAGTAACTTTACAGACTCATAAATGGTTAGTATGTAGGTACCTATAGCTATGTTAATATCTAAAATGATAGACAGTATCACAAAATTTGGCCATGTTTCTATTTAATTTTATTTCGCTTTAAGCTAAACGTAAAATTTTCCAGAAATGTACCTACGATTTTTTTTATTTAGATTGCAAAAAAATAAGTGCATTCCTAGTGGGATTCTGCTTTGTAGTGTACAAAGAGGGATTTTAAGATGCAGAATAGACGCCTAGGACTTATTTTTAAGTTTTAGAACTAATAGTAAGTACCTATACCCAGTAAGTAAGTCGTACTTAATAGTAGGTAGCACCTAGTACCTACTACTTTACGTATAACTCTAAAAAAATCTGAGGGGCCTATTCTGTCCGAAAAACTCACAGGCAACGGGAATAACGCACTTATTTTTTGGCCATCTTGAACAATTGCTAAAAGTGCTATTTTTGTATAATTGCTATTCGAAACATGTAGGCGTCTTCGTCATAATATATGGTCATCGTCAAAAGCATCCTATGTATGTATGGTATATGAAATGCAAAGGCATGTAATGGAAGAATATTAGTGCTTTTCACATCAATATTAAGATTTTTTCTTTACATCTAGTTAATTGTTATTGTACCATCAGCAAAAATTTTCACGCAATAGGCAAATTGACAAATTAATAAAAACCCGACCTAATTATACAAAAACATAAATGTGCATTTTTTGCGATAGTTTTATAATTTTTTTAATATTTATCAAACGGGTTACTCACGTAATTTAAGTCAATAATTGCTCGACATGTTTCGATCCATTTAGAGGATCGTCATCATGGAGTATCCGCGACCAAAGCCCGACATGGGCTAATAAAACATATTTAAAAATATTGGCGTCTCACGTTAGTTATAATTATAAAAAGTTTTATTAATAAAATACTTTTTTTACTTCAATTCAAAATATCAAATAAAAACAAAAAAAAATTACCGAAACTCATATAACAATTCTTGCTTCTTTTAGCCTCAGGAATATGCTGTTATTTTTTTCCCTTTACTCATTGGCACCTCGTATAAAGTCTGCATTAAGTTATCTGACGCTCCTTCTTCGACTGTACCTATAGGTACCGTTCGCCAGAAATAAACAAAAAATGTAAACAGACCCAGGTATTTGGGTGAATCAACTTTTTTCTGTCTGTTATTGCCATGGTTACGGTCGCCTGAGTCACGCTGGTTTTATGCAGAATTATGCTACTTAAAGTAGGCAAACATGCAAGTAGTGCATGTCTGTAGGCGGCCAATTGAGGAATGGGCTTATTAACACCAGAAAAATGTATGTTTGCATAATAGCATAAAACCAGCGTGACTCAGGCGACCGTAACCATGGCAATAACAAACAGAAAAAAAGTTGATTCACCCATTTCATAATTGAGCACTTTTAAAACACAATCTTGGTTTAACCCTTTGAGCCCCAGCGTCGCCATTTATGGTGACGGAAGTACATAAGCACTCCAAATGCCTGGGATTCGACGGGTTAATCACCAATTTGAAATCTTGAGTTCACATACATTTTTAGTTAAAATTATTGATATTTATTAGTACTTATTAACGTAAAAATTAAATATCTGCGAACGTGTTTCACGATATGTGCCAAATATGTAAAATGCTATGGAAAGTAAGCCATATTTGCTTACATTTTTTTTTTGTTTTCGATTGACGAACGATACCTCAGTACTTCTCACACCACTGTTTAACCTCGTAAGGCCCAACGTCCTATTTTTAGGACACCAAAATTTACTCATAACGGCCCATGACGTCATATTTTTCAAAGAAATATGAATTTTATTTTGTAGGTCCCAAATTAAAAATAAAATGTCATTTTTTTAGGACACTGAGTTATTATTTCACTTGCCCTAAAAATAGAATGGGCCTTACGAGGTTAAAACTGTATTACCTAAATAAAAAACAGACGAACATCTTTCACTTTCGACTTTAATGCCTCGCTAACATTAATGGAAATTCAGAATGACATTCACAACTTATTCAAGAACCTAATGTTTACATGATCCAATACATTACGTGTGATAGCATTTCTACCTCGTGTTTGACGTAAAAAATGTACGCCATTTGGTTTTCATGACGAAAGGCACGCGATTGCTTGCACGGAAGCAGAGAGAAATGCGAGAGAGTCACAGCCGTACAATTTTTTGGTTGTTAGTTATTTATTACTGTAAAACTTTTTTTTGTACCTACAATATTATATTTACTGGCATATAAATATTAGTTTTTTGTGGAATTAATCTATTTTGTAAAAAAATGTTTTGACTAGTGTTTTTTTTATTTTTTCAAGGGCTAAAAACGAGTGGCCAAGTGGTTCGATTCCCACTTCGGACGATGGTGATATTGGCCTATTTTTCTTTTATATATGAAATACAATATTAATAATTTATATGGCATAGGTAAGCGACAATCATCACTTACCAGCAGGTATGATCGTTGTCAAACGTCTACACATTCCGATAAAAAAAAAGTATATGTATGTAAATATGGGGTTCTGCCTTTTCTCCGAACTTTTTTTGCCCGAATTTCATTTGCCAACCAACATTTTGCCGATGATTCACTTTGGTAACCACCTATTAGCAAATTTTTGTATGACAACGTTTCATTTGGCAGAATTATTATAAAACGGATTATTGTGATGACACAATGCTTTTAGCATACTCATCATTTGTCAAATCTTTCACTAGGCCAAATAATGTTTCGTCATCCTTTTCGTACCTATATGTGGAAACTTTTTAGCACAACGGTGTTTCTGAACTTGCCTACCAAAGAATACCTTTAAAAAAACATTTCACAGAGTCCAGTTAGGTACGACGACGAGCGAAGCGAGGAGGAGTGTTAGATGAAACTGCGACCTTACAGCGCGCGAGCCGAGCGAGCGAAGCGAGCGTGCCGCGGCAGCGGCCGGCGAAGCGCCAGAACCGACTGTTTTGTTATTAGTTAACTAAATGTATATTATACAAACTAAACCATAAACCACATGAAAATATGTATTATAAAAAGTTCCAATTAAAAACCAAGCCCAAAGATAGAATTGCCAATCATTTAGTTGGGAAATGAAACGATTTCATAAAATTCTTAGATTAGAAAGTTCTTTAGTTTGAAACAAAAAAAAATATAATGATAATCACCACACGGTGTATAAAGAATAGGCGAAATTGCGTTTCTCTGTAAGCGAAAGAAATTACATTTGAAGCCCTTTCTTTAGCAGTTCTTTAGGTATATAACAATTATATTTTGTATCAATGAACAAACCTTTCTATATTTTATCTGTCATTCAAGACAATGTCAATTATGACACCGAACTTAGTTTATGGCCAATGCCGATAGAGAAGTTTGGTATTAAGAAAAGAATTTATACTGATTTTCTTTACATACAATTTCCTTGTAGAATACGCTCTCACACATTCTCTCTAAGTGTAAACTCACGGTTCGCGAGTGGGGCGACCTACCGCAAAGGGTGATCGATCAATAAGCGGGTCATTGCCGACGGAAAATAGAACGAGCTAATGTTTAAATCTAACCCCTATGTAGCTGATGGATCGGTGGGACGTAAATTGAAAGATTGGTTTATTAGGAAATAAATTAAAATATCACGTGAAGAAAGAAGAATATTACTTGAAGTCACCGTGTGGTAACGACAGTAAGAATACATTTGTCACCATCGCAACTCCTCCTGCGGGTGTCGTAAGAGTCGACTAAGGGATTGAAGTGTCACTGATCATTATTTGATAAAAGATTGATGATGGGCAGCAGCGTCATCATAGTGGACACATTACTGCGATTGCCAATCCGCTTGCCCAGCGTGGCGATTATGAGCATTTACCTCCTAATGCGTCTATAGGCATAGTTAATAGGAGAGGTCTACATCCAGCAGTGGACTATTACAGGCTGATGATGTTTGATGTGATTACGTGAAGAAAGAAATTTTATTATACTTCTTCACAGTTTGTAGGAGGTAAATGCCCATAACCGCCACGCTGGACAAGCGGGTTGACGATCGCAGTAACTAGTGTGTCGTCATCATCAATCTTTTTAAAACGAATGGTCAGTGACACTTCAATTCCCTTAGTCGACTCTTACAACTCACACGGGAACAGTTGAGGTGGTAACAAAATTCTTATTGCCATCACCACCCTGCCATTACTACGGTCTACTAGTCTAGTGACTGTAAATTAATATTCCAGATTTACATTCCACGCTCTTCCTAGGTCATAGACACTGAACTTTGTTGTATACTCAAGCCGGCATACAAATTTCAACTACCATTCAACCACGTTAATTGTACTGTACACACGATCTCTCGAGACGAATAGCATTAAGTCAACATGCTATGGATACTAAATTCGCCACTATTGTATCGTATTAAGATCTGGAATGCGGTGGGCTGAGTCATTTCTTAAGGTTTTTGTGTTTAAAAGATGTGATTGAAATGCAACTGAGAAACATCACACGTTGGCTCCGAGACTGTGCTTGCTTGATTATTCTTATCTGCTGCCTGTTTCAATTAGTTGTGTCTACTTACGGATTTAGTACAGGAGCCAACTACAAAAAAATATGTTTAGTAGTAAGGTGGGGTAGATAGGAACGGTTTTTTAACGGGGTAAGACAAAAAGCTACCTGTATATGCTGTGCGAGAAGGTCGACTTTTTGTCTTACCCCATTAAAAGCCGTTCCATCTTACCGCACATTACCTTATATCGTTGAGTTAAAATGTGTCATCAGCCTATTGCATAGGCTTCTCCTATAGTGACGCGAATGGCCGCATTAGGAGGTAGGTAACGCTCATAATTACCACACAAACAGGTTGGTAATCGCAGTAATGTGTTCATTATGATGACACTGCTGCACATCATCAACCTTTAATACATTAATGGTCAGTGACACTTCAATCCCTTAGTTGACTCTTACGACACCCACGGGAAGAATAAAGGTCTCTGCCCGCTAGACCGTACCATACCAAGACCGTAGCATTAACGTATCAGACAAAAAACTATTCTTTGTATGGAAAAGTATGAGACTGTGTTGGCCGACGCCGGAACGTCCTAGTGGGCATAGTCTCATGGTATGGTACGATCTAGTGGGCAGAGACCTTTAGAGTGGTGCCAACCGTAGTCTTACTGCTGATGATGCGACTATGACTACAACGGTCACTACGGGGCACCACAGACTTCCGAACTGAACAAAAAATGATAAGTTCCCTATTTGACTAACATGATAGATAAATCCAAGGATCGGACAAACGCCCGTCATTTTGAAAATGTAACCCTGTTCCTTACAGTAGAGACTCCCTTATCTTATGATGTTAACTTCTTTTTTTTATACCATTATAAAAAAAGAAGATAACATCATAAGATTAAAAGATAAGAGATTATAAGAGATTGCAATTCCTATTTACTTGTAAGTACCTTGTAGGTATCACACTATGATTGCGAATTTGTGACCCATTAAACGATTCAAAAATTTTAATATTGAATTTCGATCTATTGACTCTATTATCTTCTTCGGTTACCGCGATAATTATTCATGAAATAAAACGATTTAAACGGATTATGTATATCGCGTATATCGTCGATTGTAATATGAATTAATGTAACCACCAAAATGACGAAATTGAGTTAAGTATACCGTTCGACTGCAAATTTCCTGCTCTATCGATCGGTGTATATAAAATATTGATATCTAGAAAAAAATGTCGAATACGTTAACAAAA
>JALPQI010027279.1:0-12031 GCA_025490895.1 Thaumatotibia leucotreta
AAAATGACTGGCGTTTGTCCTATCCATGATGATAAAATAGGGGTCTGGTCTGGTACCTGTCTTAAAATTACCTTACAATAACAGTTCATAGTACTGTAATGTAATGCACTGCGCGCAAGCGCTGACCTTGAAGACACTTTCCGACTCGTACAGCAAGATATTGATGCTGTCGTCAAATGGTCTCACGACAACGGCATCGTTCTTAACTCTGACAAAACTAAGTTCTTGTTAATCCACTCTCCACACTCTTCATACTCGTCATACAATAATGCTAACCATCCGCTCCTATGTGCCCATTCTTATCCATGCCTTCACAATAATTTGTCAATCTGCACCTGTTTACCCATACAAAAAGTAAAATGTATCACTTACCTTGGCATGAAAGTAGACGAACACTTCTCCTGGTCATATCATGTAGACTTCATAATACGAAAAGCTTAGAATCTTACTAGGCAAATTCTACCACTTAAGATTTAGAGTTCCTATTAGCACATTAAAATGTTTGTACATGTCCATAGTCGACTTTATACTTGGCTATGCTCTCGACAGCTATGGACTTACCACTAAAACCAATATTTATAAATTAGAAGCCATGCAAATCAGATTTTTAAAATTACTTGTTAGCAATAAAACTAAACATAAATGTAAAGACAACTATAGACAACTTTTCAATATCTGCAAAATCTTACCAGTAAGCTTAAAACATAAATATTTACTTCTGACCAATAACCATAGCTCTCGGGAACCTAGCCTAAAGTACCCTGCATTGAAGCCTACAGACCATACTCACAATACTAGGGCATTGGCCACTGGCAAACTATTTGTCCCAAGGATACGCAATTATTATGGGGATAGAACGCTGAAAAAGCGTATTCCATACTTACTAAATAGCTTGCCTGAAGCCATCAGACATGAACAAAATTATAATAAATTCAGGAGACTGCTAAAGAAGCATTACTTGATTGCGAAGTAATGCTTCTTTAGTGGTAGTTATTATTAAGTACAACCAGTTCGAATAAAACCCTGTCAAAACAATTAATTAAGAGACTGCCGCTTCCACAGTCAAACTGTTGTAACAGTTTTGTGGGACGATATTGTATTTTTTTTATTTAAAATTGTGTCAACAATTCAATAAATAAAAAAAACGGGTAGGTGAAGCTATTGGAATTGAGAAACATATCAAGATTCATCGGATTTTGGACCAAATCGACAAAGCCCCATTTCTGATTTTTTTTTTAATTTGTTGTTAACATTTTTCAATAATTGCCTTTAGAAAGGACTCCAGAATATATCTCGATCACGACAACAAACTAATTATGGGCAAAATGTTAAAGGCAACGTATTTTTGACCTTTTAAAAGGAATTCTCTTTGAAGGGACTGATGTTTACGGGTTTAAAAGAGGTTTAATAAACAAAGGAAAAAAAGCAATAACAAAGTTATATTATTTACAGCCCATTGCTCGATTCCCGGATAAATATCTGTCAGATAAAATTAAGTCAACTTGTGTATTTCATCATCATCATCATGATCAGCCTATGATAGTCCACTGCTGAACGTAGGCTTCTATTAACTATGCGTATAGACGCATTAGGAGGTAAATGCCCATAATCGCCACGCTGGGCTAGCTGATTAGCGATCGCAGTAATGCGTCCGCTATGATGACGCTGCGCATCATCAATCTGTTATCAAATAATGGTCAGTGGCACTTCAATCCCTTAGTCGACTCTTACGAAACCCGCAGAGTTGGGGACTGTGTATTTATTTTCACAAATATTGCGTAATAATAAAGGATTAACAAGCTAAAGCGGCAATGGGCAGGCCACATTGCACGCAGAGCAGATGGTCGATGGGGTCGAAAAGTGCTCCAGTGGAGACCACGGCTAGGCAAACGCAGCGTAGGACATCCACCCACAAGATGTACAGACGACCTTATGAAGGTCGCCGGGACACGCTGGATGCAGGTCGCATCTAACCGGTACATGTGGAGGTCCAGAGGGGAGGCCTATGTTCAGCAGTGGACGTCTTATGGCTGAGCTGATGATGATTTAGCCGATAATTCGCGTCGATAGATTTAGGGAGACCGTTAGTCGACTTACAACACCCACGGGAAGAGGTGGTGACATAGAGGTGGTGTACATACCTGGTGGGTCACAACGGAAGAACAGCGCTGGCCTAGCCAGCTACATGCTGAGTTGTGACCCTTTTGTGGCAAGCTGTTGTGGTGTGCTTATTTGTAAATGTGTATATGTCCATCGTGCTTGTCATAAATATTATTTTTTTTTATTTCAATATTACCGTCACCACTCGGCCAGATAATTAACAATTTTATTACATTAATCAAAGTATAAAAACCGCAGACTAAATTTATATTAGATAGCTTGTCACAAAGACATTATGATTGTTCATACTGTCTGGCGATAGTCCAAGAATGCCATGTCTATGTGAGGATATTAATATATTATTAATGAACAATAGATGTAGGAAGATGTCCTTAAACTACGTCTAAATTTTTCATGGTTAAGGCTTATACAAACAATAGGTTTTTTTAAATATTTTCTATTTTAAGAAAAGAGTCGACCTCGACGCGCTAATGCGTCTGCGACCATATACTCGTATAACATGGACGTCTAACGCCAGCTAAAAATGCCCCCAAAAACAGTTGTTTAATTATGCCAAGATGGGCAGGACATAGCGCTTTTTTAACACAGCGCATATTTCGGCGCAACATCTTTAGCAAACGTTTCGATTGATATATTCTATAAATAGAATATATCAATCGAAACTTTGATGGACCAATCACAACTATTTCTAAATGACGGTTTAAGTTTTTATAGGTTGATATTGAAATTCATTACCGTGATATATGGAAGAGTGAGTGACATTTGTCAACTAAAATTCAGGACCGTTTTTGAACGCTTCCATGTTTTATTGGTTCGTAGGATAATGTTTAAATTCGAATATCGAAAACTTGTTTTAATTTAACAGACATCAAAAAAGAAGGAGGTTCTCAATAGGCATGATGACTGTCAAATCAAAGTCTTTTGTCGAACTGTCAAAATTATCGCCACTATGAAGTGAAAAGTATATGAAATACACAAAAGTGACGTCACGTTTGTATACTGCCAAATGACCGACTCTTTTAAATTCCTTCCAATTTATAAATAGAAGTTCTGTACATAATATTATATATTCTTCGCGTATGCGAGATCTAAGAATAAACTTTTGACAGTTATAGATTGATCCTTATTAATATGAAGGTAAAACTCGCCATTTTTTCGATAGACAACTTTATACACTGTCGAATACTAGTTCTTAGAAATCGACAACTATATGTCGTGCATCCGTATTCGACTGATTTTTTTAAATATATGTTAGGTACTCGATATCTTCGAGAATCGCGAATCAATTTTCAAAAATGTTTTTAGTCGACCAAGTATAACCCCGAGATGGCCACGTTGGCACCAAATTGGGGTGTGATGATGGGATCTTGGAGAAATCGGTTGAAATCCGTTTTTTTATTTTATTTGTTATTTTTTATTTACTATTTTCCAGTATTTACTGAGCTACATAGATCTCCGCGTGGTTGGGTCCATATTGGTATGTTTAAAAGGCATTAAATTTCTGATACTAATCATGAGGAACTAGTCTCAATGTGCCTGAATGTTGTATAACAAACAAGGATCGAACAAACGCATGTCATATTGAAAACATAACCATACGTACAACTTGTACAAGTAAGAAAGAGTTGAAATCTCCTAAATAGATACTCTGTGTTAGTGTTACATAATATTAAGTATACAAAATAAGTAGGTATACATTATGAGATAAGGAAGTCTCTACTGTAAGGAACAGGGTTATCCTAACTAGCAAATTATAGTCATATAGAAGTTAAGACAACGTTTTGCATATATTATAAATATATTTTCAAAATGACAGGTGTTTGTCCGATCCTTGATAATTAAATCATTTACCTCTATGTTTCGGACGCCTCACGCTAATGGTATCCAGTATTTCATCGATCCTCCAGACCTCTCGGACCTTGCGACCATAGGTGTACCATCTGGACCCATGGTTGGACATGTTAAAACACGTTTTACAGACCATACACAACACACACAATAACACTGTTTTTTTTAATAAAACACGTTTGTATTTGACTGAAACTCAATTGAAAGTCACTTTGAACTTTGAACAAATATTAGCTAAACTTTTAGCCAAAAAAGTTTTTAAATAAGTAACTACACATTAATTTAATGAAACAAGTTGGTTTTTAAATTAATTTACTTCAAAGAAATAACTTTTTATTTTGTATTTTACTTCTGTTTAAGCTTTTCAAGCATTGTATGAAAGTTTATCAGGATAAATTGTAAACTTAATTAAATTAACAATCACTGATATAAAATTATAACGTTTAATTAATATAAATTGTATAAAATTTGTGTTTTTAAGTTTTTAATTGTATACCGATTAAAATTCACGAATAAAAATACACCGAAAGTATGTTTATTACAAAAACTGAAAGGGGTAAAAAACAATGTATTTTGTCAACGGTTTCCAAACATATAAACTTGTTTTAAACTTTGCTGATTGTTATTGGAACCAGAGATCGGTAAGTAATACAGACTTCCAATCTTCATTATTAAGGTGCTACCTGAATGAACATCTGTCATGTAATGATAACATCTTGTCAGCCTCCGTAGCCTAGTCGGTAGTGACCCTGCCTACGAAGCTGGAGGTTCCGGGTTCGAATACCAGCGAGGGAATTATTTATGTATTTATTTATCACAATTAATTGTAGCTTGGTCATGGCTGTCTATGTATTTAAGTATCTGTATGTATCTATCTATGTATATATTGTCGCCTGGTACCCACATCAAAAGCCTTAATTGAGCTTACCGTTGGACTGGGTCGATTTGTGTAAGATGAGATGTCCCAAGATATTTATTTATTTATTTTATTAGGTAGGCTCTTTGGTAGGTATATGACATCTAATATTTAAATTCTTTTTTATAATAATTTTTATGACCTGCTTTTTTATGACCTGGTGATGGTCGCAGGAGTCCGCTGGATGCGGGTGGCGCAGGACCGGTCATTGTGGCAGTCTTTCGGGGAGGCCTATGTTCAGCAGTGGCTGATATGATGATGATGATGATGATGATAAATAATTTTTATTGTAAAATACTCTAAAATTGTATTCTGAAATCCTTGTCTTACACTAACAACATTTATCGGTCGCTGAGTTTTTAGCTTCTTTACAAACTTATTAGCAACTGAGATTTTATAAGTAAAACCCGTCCTTGACATTGTCCATTGTCATATTTATAAATAAAGTCAAGGTCGATGTGAAGGAAAGAAGAAACTAATGAATGAGAAATTACACAAATTTTCCAAAAATACGGTAAGTACCTACCTTAGTGCTCGATAGTCGACACCCATCTAATACTTCTAAGTATTATAAGCAGACATCTCGTACGATTTCCAGCATTTTTGGTGCAATGTAGTTCAATTAAGGGATGTGAAGTAAGTTATTCGAAAGGAGTTAGCGAGTTAAGGTTCATCTTTGTGTTACAACGTGTTATGACACGTTACAGCTAAAAGTTGACCCCTGGATTCCTTTAGCTCAACTACATTTCACCAAAAACCATAGAAGTTTAGTTAAAGGAATCCAAGAGTCAGTTTAAGTTGAAACGAGTAATAACACGTTTTAAGACCATAACGAAACTTAACTCACTATCTCCTTATAAATAACTTACACCATATCCCTTAATTGAAATACATTGCACCAAAAATGATGGAAATCGTAGGATCTCTGATTATAAGGAGGCCACGTATTAAGTTAGTGAGAAGCACTGCTATTACTTATCTTACGAACCATGAACTTCAAAGATCAGCGTGACAACGGCAGTTAGAATACATTTGCCACCAGTGTCACCACCCCAACTCTTCCTGTGAGTATCGTAAGAGGCGACTAAGCGATTGAAGTCATTGACAATTCGTTTATAGAAGATTTATGATGGGCAATAGCGTGTTCAAAGTTCGACACACTGCGATCGCCAATCCGCTTGCTCAGCGTGGCGATTATGAGCATTTATCTTATAATGCGTCCATACGCATACAGGGTGGAAAGGGACGACGTTCCTTCCCGCTACCGACCGAGTCTACTAACCATTACGATGAACTTTCATTATAGTACCAACAAACTACCTATTAAAAAAAATATCACCCCTCATACAAAGTAAGTGATTAGTTAGAGTTTAATAGTATGGATAAGCCAATTTTCCATGTACGCTTTCGATGTTGGTCCCATACTGAAAGTTCATCGTAATGGTTGGTAGACTCGGTCGGTAGCGGGAAGGAACGTCGTCTCTTTCAACCGTGTATGTCGTAGGAGAGATGGCTTACCATGGTCAGACGTTTACCGTTTATCGCCGTGCTACTCATCACTTTCGTTCTTGCATACTTGTTAGATCCTGACGGTAACAATGAAAAACGATTGAACACTGTGCGATCATAAGGTTCATAAACCTACAGAAATGGACTGAAATAGGCTCATGATGATCATTTCCAGCATGCATATTTTGTACATAGGGATTCGAGCACTTAGTTTATTTAAATCTAGAATTCCCCGTACTGTAAATTAGCCGTGGCGGCCTCAACGCATGGCCTCTACCAAGTCAAGATCTCACTGCATTGGATATTTATCTTTGGAATGACGTAAAAAGGATATTTTATGCACAATTGTCCAATACTGTACAAGAACTCCTAATAATATGCAACGGATTTAACGAAATAAGGAGTGGCAATTCTTTTAGCAGAATTCAAAACCGTCACATTCGTCACAAGGGTCGATCGGAGCTGTGTCAAGAAAAACTGGTAAATGAACACTATTAAACGAATTAGTAAATTAATGATGCGAGATCTCGCCTAATAAGTTAAGGGATAAATTATAATGTCTTTTACTCCTGTTCACGGATTATCATCGTTTATCTTGATAAACACGACTCAAGTGTAAGGGACCGAATGAGCGCGCTAGCCTATCTGACAAGTAAAAGACGGTCAAACAAAGTTGGGACAAACTTTTATGTTAATGTCATAAAAACGACAAATGTGTCAAAGTCGCTGGACGAAGTTGATTTGAGTCGTTCGAGCCGATCCGAAAAGATTTATACCTCGTATGACTTTGACTTTTTTTACAACATTTGAGAGCTGCTCTCAATCCATGAAGTTTCTCTTACATTTGTCTTTTATGAGATCATAATTAAAACTCCAAACCCAAACAAACCTAATTAATTATCTGACAGCTACTTAGCAACGTAACACAATTACAGATCTTCTCTGATACTAGATAGTGTATTATATATATTGATTTAAACTTTCACGATTATCAGTAATTTTAACCACAAACGTTTAATATTATCCTGAAGATAAACATATAATTATAAAACATGTCAATACAAAATTAATCATAATAAAAAGAAAAACTTAGAA
The DNA here is from genome assembly GCA_025490895.1 of Thaumatotibia leucotreta. NCBI lineage: Eukaryota > Metazoa > Arthropoda > Insecta > Lepidoptera > Tortricidae > Thaumatotibia > Thaumatotibia leucotreta. Next base: position 7,490 of record JALPQI010027279.1, read on the forward strand.
CTACACTTAACACTAAACATCTTAAAAAATAACAAAATTACACAAAACTACACAAAACCTTAAAACCTTAAAAATATACACCCTAGTCAAATAAACAGCCCCTCAATGTTCCCGGCGCAAAAGTGCCCATCAGACTCGCAGCGTTTCCGCGTTGAACCGCAATGGACAACCTTTGCGCCAGGAACCATCCAGAGCGGGGGTCATGACCCCTCTCCAGCAGACGGCGACCCAACTGACCCAGGAAAGCTTTTGCCTCCGCGCACCAGCAGCCCGATGTCTCCACCGCTAGTGGAACAAATAAATAATTAGAGAGCCCCGCGTACTTGACCCTCTTAAGTAATGCCGCCTGCTCAGCGGCCGCTCCCGCCGACCGAACAGTACGCCCTAAATGAGTCGCGGCGAACGTGCTCACGCAAGTAGCGTCCCACACGAGGCACCTCCCCCTCTCCCACGGCACCAGCGTCAAGCCGTCCGGCCTCTTACCATCCGAACGACTAAGCCCAGGTGGCTCCAGCACACAAGGCACATTCGCTGAAACGAGTGCTCTACGGACTAAATCGTTCAAAGCATGATGCCGAGGAAACCTCCCCACACATCGACAACAACTCAAAGCGTGGTGTCCGTTGCTCTCCACCATGGAACCGCAAATGCATAGATGAGGCTCGCAAACATCACAGCCCAGGCGGAAAGCAACGGCTACCCGCAACGAGTCGTTGTCGAGCAGGGTACCCAGGTTCGGAGAAGGGAGGGCGTGTAACCAGGCGCCAGATTCCGGACTAGCACCCGCGACAAGCCTGGCTCTGTCCACACCAGCGGCATTCTGCAGCAGACCCTCAAAGACCCGCTTAACGCCGACTTCGTCCCACAAACGCTGTCGGAACGGCATTTCCGGAACCCGAGCACCCGGGTTGAGAGCCTCCCAGGCAGATAGAGCGTCGGCAGCAAAGGGTATGGAGATGGAGGCTCTGTCACCTTCTAAACTTAAAATCTTAGCGACAAGCTCCACCACCCCCCGCCGCCGACGCCAGAAATGCCGGAAGACTCACGTCCCGAACGCGCCGAATGCCCAGCCCGCCACTCCGAACAGGCAACGAAGCCAAGCTCCACTGGTCGGCATCTAATGAGATATTAAGTAAACACTCCGTGGACTCCTTTAACACCAAATCAAAGGAATCCACGAGTGCGGGATGCAGCCAGGTTGGCACAGTGCGCAAAAAGTACATGACCTTCGGAACCGCAAAACAAGATCGCAACAAGGTCAGCGCAACATGTGCCGAGAGCTGTTTCAACCTTCCCCCGGCGGACCGAAGAATTTCCTCCCTCGCCTTGAAAGCCTCCGGAACAGCCACGGGAAAAATCGGAGAACCCAATAAATGAAAATTACGAGTCGAAATCTCCTTGATACCGGGGAGCAAGGCGTCGAACAAACCTAACGAAGATTGGGTACCGGCGCTACAGGGAAAAAACTCACACTTATTGGGGTTGACCTCAAGACCCAGTTCCTTCAAAAGGGGAAGAAGCACCAGCAAGTCCCGCTCAACGTCCTCCGGTTTACCCCCCAAAGTTCCATCGTCCAGGTACCAAACATTCAGTGAGGATCTGGATCTAGACACTACCTTCTGCAAGGCAAGACTAAAAATCAGGGGGCCGAGCGGGTCACCCTGCTGAGCACCAACCTGAGACAACACGAGATAATGCCCTAATCCTGAAGATTAGGGCATTATGTTATCCGTGGTCGCAGGCAGACTGAGTCTTTGCGCGATTAAGACCAGTTTGTTGTTGAAATATGACACATTTTATTCCTTGATAGCTAGAGCAGATTGCTCACTGAATTTATATAATAGATGGCGCCTATTATATAAATTCAGTGAGCATCCATTAACCAGTTTCTATTTCATACTTGTCTCTGTCAGAAACAATAGAATACCTACATATTATTTAAGTAGGAAACAATATTTACAAGTTTTTCCTTATTTATGACAATGAAAAATATGAAATTTATATATTGCGCGTAAAAAGAATAATAGTTTTGTTTACGTCACTGTTGAACTAGGGGTTAAATTGGTAATTAAAATTCTATACAATTTATTTTTAAGCAAATCACTTGTGTGGGATTGATGGAAATAAGTTTTATTCCTATGACAATTTGATTGTGTTATGGCAAAGGTGTCCGCTTCATCATCATCATCATCATCATCAGCCTATGATAGTCCACTGCTGAACGTAGGCCTCTCCTTTTAACTATGCGTATGGACGCATTAGGAGGTAAATGCCCATAATCATCACGCTGGGCAAGAGGATTGGCGATCGCAGTAATGTGTCCACTATAATTACGCTGCTGCCTATCATCAATCTTTTATCAATCATCAGTGACACTTCAATCCCTTAGTCGACTCTAACGACACCTGCAGGAGAAGTAGTGACAGATGTGTTCTGACTGCCGTCACCACACAGTATAATGATAAGCAATTAACGAATCCTATGGATGCCAATAAACATGGACTTCAGGACGAAGGGCATCGTTTTTCCGTGGTAACCTTTCGAAATCAATGATTTAGATCATTTTAGAGTAGTTTTGTGAAAATATATTTCCACATCTACTTTTTTGCCTCACAGGTGTGAAGAAAAACATTGTGTGTCACGGGCGGTACAAGAATTATGCACTCGTGTGAAGTAAAGCCTGCGCCTTCGGCTCGGGTTTTACTTTCACTCGTTCACAATTGCTGATTTACAGCCCTTAATACACAATGCATGCATCAGCCTATGATAGTCCACTGCTGGACGTAGGCCTCTCCCATTAACTATGCTATACGCATTAGGAGGTAAATGCCCATAATCGCCACGCTGGGCAAGCGGATTGGCGATCGCAGTACTGCGTCCACTATGATGACGCTGCTGCCCATCATCAATCTTGTATCAAATAATGGTCAGTGACACTTCAAACCCTTAGTCGACTCTAACGACACCCGCAGGAGGAGTTGGGGTGGTGACAAATGTATTCTTTCTGCCGTCACCACACGGCCAATAATACACAATGTTCTATGAATACTTTTCTTTACATTTGAATGTATTTTTATGTTTCCTGGTACTGACTTGAACTTGGCCGTTATTTTGAATTTTAAGAACGCTATCAAAGATCAGTTTCCTAGTTAGAGTAGAACAAACATACATACTTACTGCGTTCTTTGAAAATAATGTTTGTTTAAGAGATACCTGAGAACACACAACCAATATACTGTTTAAACATCCTTGCGCGTTAAATCAATATTCTTTTAATTTAAAATACGATTTCTTATTTATAATGGAATCCGTCGCCGTGTGGTAACGGCAGTAAGAAGACATTTGTCACCACGACTCTTCCGGCGGCGGAAAGCGGATTGGCGATCAGTAGTGTGTCCACTATGATGACGCTGCTGCCCATCATCAATTTTCTATCAAAGAATCAGTGACACTTCAATCCCTTAGTCGACTCTTACGACACCCCGCAGGAGGAGTTGGGGTGGTGACAAATGTATTCTTACTGCCGTCACCACACGGCCTGAATACATCTACTTACCGAAGTTTTAACATTATTTACTTATATTAGTTCTTATAGTTCCCGAAAAAAGTGGTTGTGGCATATGTACCGACACGACAGACACACGAATCCATAATAGTTCCGTTTTTTGTCATTTGGCTACGAAAACGCTTATTTAATCTAATGTGAAAATAAATAAATATCTTGATACATCTTACACTAATCAACCTAGTTCCATGGTAAGCTCAATTAAGGCTTGTGATGTGGGTACCAGGCGACGATAGGTGTAATGTGTATCCATCTATACACATAGATACATATAAATACACATCCACCATCACGATTATTGCGCGATATAATCCGTTATTATAGATTCATTTCATGTATACTCGTAAGTATCGCAGAACCTAACCGAAGAAAATATCATATAATTTAATGTAATGATGTATAATATTACTTAATGCAATGTGCTATAATTATTAGTTTTCACATTACTCATAATTGTATCAATGCTATATATAGCTAGTGACATAACTGAAGCATCCATTGACTCGATCTCGAAATGAATGAGCATACAAGTGTCAAACCAGTCGGCAACGAAAGTGGTCCACTGGCACAGTTTTAAAACCTGCTTAAGGAGCTTACACACTGCAGGGTCCGGTGTTGGCAATATTACTTCCTATGTTTGGCAATATTACTATGCTTAGCACATGATTGGCGCGACAGTATCTCGCCGCGAGATAGACTATCCGTCCCTCTTTTGTTAATATAGCTAGCAAAGGACGGGAGGTCTATCTCGCGATGACATGCTGTCGCACCAATCATGTGCTAAGCCTACTGCTTTATGAGATACAAGTGTGAAAAATAACATTAAGCAAAAAGATAAATGAAATATTAACTTATTCATAAAATTACAAATAAACTTACCTTATATAAGTCTAACTTGAGGTAAGTTTTGTTAAGTTTTATTTTTATTAAATAATTAGTTCGTATTTTTATGTCATTTGTTTTACATTCAGTGGTAA